>AWOL01S0001898.1:7598-49671 GCA_000715115.1 Nicotiana otophora | reverse complement strand
GGTCTAAGCAAGCTCAACATCTTCATCCTCCGAAATTTCCAGAGGGATACCCTCAGGTTCATCAACTAAGTGAAAAGGCACAGAGTCTAAAGGATGATCTTGAGGAACGTTGTACTCATCATCCAAAACGACTTGTCTCCTAACTCGAGGCCTCTTTACCAAGGAACCTTCATCTTTATCCTCTTCATCGGAGGCAAGGTATTCTTTATTCTTCCTCTTCGAAGAACACATTCAAAATTCGCTCCCGAGCAGTGTTAACATCGAGTCTAACAGCAGGAGCTGGAGCGGGACGAACTTCATGGATTGCAAATCCTGAAAATTAAAAAGGATGTCAAATTAAGAATAAAAAGGGAAAAAAATTAATGGTAAGGTAAAGTAACATATTATGGGTTTTAACTTTCCACCATATTTTTTGGGATAGAAACTTACAAGATCTTTGCTCAATATGAGCAGCAGATAACATCATTTCTACCTAATTGTGGAAGTCGGGAAGCTTACCGAAGACTTCCATGATTGCTGAAAAGGAAGAAAATACGAGTAAGAAGGTTAGTATTCTAACAAATGAAAAATGGCAGAACGTAAAAGTAAAGGAAAACACTTACGTACAAAATTCTACTTTTCGAGAAAAAGGCATATTCTCTTCTCCCACTAAAGCACAAGTTGGGACAGCCATGAACCGAGCATACCAGCCTCGATCGTGATCATCTTCAGGACTAACCAAGATGCATTTACTTCTTGTTGCGAGTGTGAAAACACCCTCGCGAAGAAGCTTCAGGGAATACATATGGAGGAGATGTAGGAAAGTGAAATGGGCGAAAACTAAACCCGCCAAGTAGCGAAGGTAAGCTACTGCCCTCCATATTATCGTTCCTATTTTCCAAAGGCAAATGTTGAAAATAATAGAACTTTATAATCACTTGGTCAATTGGAGGCTTGAATCCTAAGGTGAAAGGATAAAAGTAGATGAACGAATAGCCTTCATGGTAGGTGGTTATTCAGTCATTAGCACTAGGGGCTATGATTGGGAGGTCAGGTTTCTAGTGGCATTCTCTACGTACAAGAGGAAGAATACCGGATTTGATAAGAGAAGGATAACGGTCAGCAGGATTAAGTACTGCTATGGAGGAAACTTCTTTACTCCATGCCTCACAATCAGAGATGAAAGAAAATTCTTAAGGAACAATCTCTGAAACTAAAGGTTCAGGCAGTGGTTCGTTTTGATCCCTAACTTTGGAAAAAGATTTAGGAGTAGTTGTGGATTTAGCCTTAGAAGAAGAAGAAGGCTTTGAAGATTTCTTCTTAGAAGAATAAGTGTTCTAACTAGGTATAGAACCCAGACTACGAGGTCTACCACCTCTGTTCCTACTTCTAATCGGAGCCATAGAATAAGGGAGTTCGTCTACTATAATAGCACGACGAGAATCAGGGGATGAAGAAGGGTTTGAAGATTGGGAAGTCATTGTTTAGCAGAGAGAGAAGCACGAAGAGAAAGAGAAAGTTGCAAAGAGGATTCAATAAAATGAAAGAGAGTACAAGAAGTTTTGGAAGACGCATGATGCGGTATTTATAAGGAAAAACGTCATCATGGACTGTCACGTCGAACTGACACAACCATAGAAACTCTAAAAAGCTGCTACAAACTGCAGAGCCACTCACGATAAGACACGTGTCTCGATCATTAAATGAAACTTCTGAAGCAAATCATAATGATATCGGGAAGAGGCGGCAAGACATTCTCACTATAAATAAACTCCCCACTTCCCGAATATTCAGTTGAGAATATTCAGAAAGTGGGGGACTATCTGTATTGGTGGAAAAATAGACTCTCCACGTGGACTGATAATATGTTGACATGTGACATAAGAGTCAAAACGATAAAGGAGAGTGAAGATTAGAGAAGGCATGAGTAAAACACCCACGTGATCGTCTACAAAGATATCATACCTCACAACTGGAAAAAAGAAAATAGGCGCGGGATGGATAACTAAAGACAAAGAAGAAGGAAGGTTCATTAATAGCCGCGAATATGGAAAGAAATCAGCATAATCCTTGATTTTGCGCGATTGGTTGTTATTACCATAACTATTACGTATAAATTACTCATGTAACGCGTAATCAATGTAATAAATATTAGTAACGGATATGAATTAAGAAGGGCAGGACAATTACATATTGTACCCTTATATAAATCTCCTTTACCATATCTTGTAAGATCATCAATAAATTCCCGAAATTATATTAGTGATCGCTTATATTTTCTTTGCTACTTAAAGATCTTATTTACACCTTTTGGAAGAAAGCTGCGATTATCAATAATATTTTTTTTTCTTATTCTCTTAATATTTTATTTTTATTATTTGCAATTCATCTAGTGAAGTAATATTGATTATTAGAAATCCGGATTATTCTTTTATTTGCTTTGACCACAAAACTACTTTTTGTTTAAACAAAAACAATAGCCATTGTGGAAGGCGATATATACTAGCTACTGTATCAGAAAAGCTTACAAAAATCCAAAGTGTTCTCCTATTAATTATCATGAATAGTACTATGTAAGAAGGAACGAAATGCATGGCCATGCAGCTGGGACGTGAAAACAAGTAGGTTTTCAACTTAGGCAATGCATAACTCTTGCATTAAAGTAATATATTGGTGTATATATTTATCAGCACAATTTGAAGGTATGCGCTATTTTGATTTAAAATTAGACGATAGTTTAGTCATTCTATTGAAAAAACGACTATAGACATGAAAAAATTGACATAAAAAATTATTATATATAACATAATTGACTGAAGATTTACAGGCAATATAAAAACTATTATAAATAAAAGCATATGAAAGAAAACCCAATTAGAGTTTAAACCTAGCCTAACGGTTTCAACTATAACAACATACCTTACACAACAACAAACAACAACAACCCAGTATAATCCCACTAGTGGGGTCTGGGGAGGGTAGTGTGTACGCAGACCTTACCCCTACCCTGGGGTAGAGAGGCTGTTTCCAAATGACCCTCGGCATCCTTCCCTCCAAGAACTCCCCACCTTGCTCTTGGGGTGACTCGAACTCACAACCTCTTGGTTGGAAGTGGAGGGTGCTTACCATCAGAGCAACCCACCTTGTCCAAAACAACATACCTTACCTACAATACATTAATCAATGGTGAAGGGTTACCACAGGTACGAGCCGGCGGTCTCGTTTGGAGTTATATCATCGGGAGTTATAGCCTATGACAGCTCAGGCAAACACCTGCTAGCTGCGGCGTTAGAGAAAATCGGTGTATGGCATGTGAGGCAAGGTGTTTGTACCAAAACCCTAGCTCCGTCATCTAACTTAAAAAAAGGACCTTCTCTTGCCGTTACATCAATTGCTTCCTCTTCTTCATCATCCCATGTAAATCATCTCTCTTTCCTTCCTTTTTTGTACCTTTTATTTATAGTGGACAATTTCGAATTTTCAGTTGTATTTGTCATTGCAACACTGCTTTGTTTGATACAATTGTTAGAACTCTCTATAGCTTCGTTTGTTTTGATAGTTTTTTGGCTGCTGCTGTTATAAAGAATACTATATAATAGGAGTATAAAATTACATGAAAAATTAAGTAGAGGATGAGACCGACCAAAGGTGGTCCTATATAGGTCTAACACTTTTACAACTCATACTATTTTATTTGAACCTCGAAGCTGTCTAAGTCTTGTAAGACTCCGGTCATGGTATGGAGGGAGGATTTCGTAGCTCAATTCCACTAACCTAGACTGTACGCTTGACATGAAAAGTAGAGGCAAACAGAGACCAGAAGACAAGCTGAGTTGGAAGCTCTGGAAGCATTGATAGCCTTTCACTCATTGCAGAATAGTTGGTAAATACTGTTATGGAGGACAATTTTTATAGAGAGGTCATGCTATACTTGTTTTTATTTTCTTTGGTCATGTCTTTCATAGACTTGCAGTTGAAGTGGAAATGGATGTAGATAGTTGGTGCTAGAAAGGGAATGGGGTAGGCCTAAAATCATAAAGTTAATGCGATTGACCTAAAAAATGTAGCTAAGATAATAACACAATGAAAGCAAACACTCTATCATCAACCTACTAGCAATGGGGGAAGAAAATATAGCATGTCTTATAATAAAAGCTTGGTTCAAGCAGTCTATGTGGCAGGCTATACCAACTAGTTTGAGAGTTATTAGTTGTTATTTTCTCACTTACATTAGGTAGTGTGTTTCTAGGTTTTATTGAGTAGTGGAATGAAATGGGTCCAAATAAGCAGAATGAACTTGGAAGTTTTCATATAACCAATCCTAACTAGTTTGGTCTTGAGGTGTATTTGATTGATTGATTTGTTTTTTGGATAAGTTCTGACACAGGTATGGTAAATTGGGAAATATTATTTCAAGTATGATTTTTCCCGGTAATTATTATTATTTCCCGTATGCTCCTAGGGATTTTGTTCAACAATAAAAGTGGTGTATAGCGCATGACGTGTTGTATGGACACATCATGTGTTTCTTATAGTGGTTATTTCATAGGAAAAGGTTGTGAAACTTAAGATTTGTTTTCATGGTTAGTAGTGATAAATTGGACTTAATTGCAGATAGCAAGTGGTTATGCTGAGGGAAGCATTAGAATCTGGGATTCCGAGAAAGGGATATGTGAAACAACACTGAATGGGCATAAAGGGGCTGTGACGGCCCTTAAGCTTGGATCATTACTAGCATCTGGAAGCAAAGATAATGACGTTATTTTATGGGATGTGGTGGGTGAGACTGGCCTGTTTCGCCTTCGGGGACATCGTGATCAGGTTCATACTATCTTCAATCTAGGCATAATTAACGTATTTTTCATTTCTGACTTCATCATGTGTCTAATTATGTTCCATTAATTGCCATATGCTGCTGCAGGTTACTGATCTTGTTTTCTTAGATTCTGGCAAAAAACTGGCAACAGCTTCTAAGGACAAATTTTTAAGGGTATGGGATCTTGATACTCAACATTGCATGCAGATTATAAGTGGCCATCATACTGAAATTTGGTCCATAGATATTGACCCTGAGGAAAGATATCTAGTCACTGGTTCTGCTGACCCCAAGCTTCGCTTTTACACTATAAAGCGTGATTTAGCTGATGGACAATTGATTGCTAAAAAAAGCGAAACAAATGTAAATAAGGACTTGCCTACTGAAAACAAATGGGAAGTACTCAAGTCATTTGGTGAAATTCAACGCCAAAGCAAGGATAGAGTTGCAACAGTGAGGTTTAACAAGTGTGGAAACCTGTTGGCTTGTCAAGTTGCAGGGAAGATGGTGGAAATATTCCGTGTGCTGGACGAGTCTGAATCTAAACGCAAAGCGAAAAGAAGAGTCAGTAGAAAGAAGCAGAAGAAAGCTGCCAAAGAAGGCCTTGAGGCAACGGATAAAGGAAAGGCAGATATTGGAGGCAGCAATCCTGTTGTTACAGTTTTGGATATCTTCAAGCTTCATCAGACTCTACGGGCTGGAAAGAAGATCTCCTCAATTTCTTTCTCCCCAGTTACTTCAAAGAATTCACTGGCTACCTTAGCATTGTCGTTGAACAATAATTTATTGGAATTTCATGCTATAGAAAGCAGTTCAACTACTGAATTGAGCGCTATTGAGCTTCAGGGGCATCGTGCTGTTGTCACAAGTGTTACTCTCAGCTCAGATAACACTCTTTTGATGTCGACTAGTCACAGTGGAATTTAAATATGGAACCCTACTACTGGTTCTTTCCTCCATACAATTGATTCAGGATATGGTCTCTGTGGACTATTTGTTCCAGGTAACAAGTATGCGGTTGTTGGTACAAAAGGTGGGACCCTGGAATTTATTGACGTTAGAAGCGCTACTTGTGTGGAAGTAGTGGAAGCCCATGGCTGTGCTGTTCAGTCAATTGCTTTAACTTCAGATGGAACAGGTTTTCTCACCAGCAGTGCCGATCAGGACATTAAATTCTGGGAATTTCAAATGGTGCAAAAGGCTGGTGAAGTACGTAATCTAACTTTCTCTCTATAGAAACAGATACCAAATCGTCATTACTCTGCATAGTGTAATGCTGTTATCAGCACTATGATTCCAAATGTTGGGATCTCATGTTGGTTGGTTTAGGAGAGAGACCCTTGGATTCCTATGAAAAAGATTATTTACACTTCACCACATACTAATATACTGTAATAATTAATTGCTGTATTTTAGTACTTCTGTGGAAGTGATCAGCATACTGAGGCAGCTGGATAGGCATTTATCTAATATAAATATGTCAAGTCCTTGATACAAAATTGGATTGGGATTCCTACAACCACGCTCTTGTTTTTGACATGCACTAGTTTCTGATTGGATAAGAGAACCTGTATAATATTCCTGCTGGTGAATAATGATGGGTTCTATTTATGGACATACAGATACAGGGGTCTAAGCATTTAACTGCATCTCCCACAAGGAGCTTAAAACTGCATGATGATGTTCAAGTGGTTGCTGCGAGCCCTGATGGTAAATTTATTGCTGCTGCCTTGTTGGATAACATGGTAAAGGTAAGAGTCTAACTTATTTGAATTGTCCATGTTGTGATTTCTGAAGAACAGCTTTAAAGTTGTAAATCCTCATCTCTTAGGACTTGGAAGTATTCTTTATCAAAGTATTTGTGAAATTGTCTGATCAACTATCTTGGTGTAGCATTTTTTTTAAATAAAGGGGTATTGTGTAACATTATAAGTTAAGCTCTTCTTAAGTAATTTCTTTGACGGTGATAGCAATGTTACCTACTACAGTCAACAACATTTTCCATTTTCAGTTTCCTTAAGATGGTGGGTAGAAACATTATTTGGTACCTATGTTTTGAGAAACAAATGCTGCTTGTCGTATCAGTTTTTAAGGCTTTGCGCGTTGTTCACCATATATATTTCTGTTCAATTTCCTGATACTAATTTTATTCATTGGCTTACTCATTGCTTCTTATAAAAAATACATTTGATGTTTTATCGCAAAGCTCATTACGTTTGTTGGTGAAACTATTATGCATTGAAGTAGCACGTGAAAGTAATTAAAACCAGAACTTGTCAGGCAAAATCAAACAATGGTTTTCTCCAGTTAAAGTGATATGATAGTAAGCTGATTAGAGAAACCTGATAATAAGGTCCTCATTAAAAGTCAACCTACTTCCTAAAATATCTTGTTCCCAAACTTATACCCATTTGAACAGCCTTGAAAAGGTTTGTGACTGAGACAAGATCCTAAAATCAGGTTCCAAATTTTCTGTCTAGGTTGTTTTCATTACACTGTTAAAACCTTTAACTCAGTTGTTTTTCTGTTGCATCATTGTTGTTTGTAGTCTACTGAATGCATTTGTGTTAAGGCTCCTGTTTCTGTCTGATCTTAATACTTATGTATGTTTTCAGGTCTACTATATGGATTCACTCAAGTTATTTCTTTCACTCTACGGTCACAACCTGCCTGTATTGTGTATGGATATTTCTTCAGATGGGGATCTGCTTGTCAGTGGGTCTGCGGACAAAAATGTGAAGATTTGGGGTCTAGACTTCAGGGATTGTCATAAGTCACTTTTTGCGCATGCTGATAGGTGCTTTGATTACAGTATTAACTAATCTAGTAGGTAACGTTTTACTACTAACAAATGCTGATAATCTGTTGTTTTCGTGGCAGCGTTACGGGAGTTAAGTTTGTGCGCAAAACCCATTACTTTTTTACTGTGGGGAGAGATCGCTTGGTGAAGTACTGGGATGCTGACAAGTTTGACTTGCTTTTAACCCTTGAAGGTCACCATGCTGAAGTTTGCTGTCTTGCTATGAGCAACCTTGGTGATTTTATTGTCACAGGATCTCATGATCGGTCCATAGGCCGTTGGGATCGTACTGAACAACTATTTTTTCTTGAGGTATTCTGTGTTAATTAATTAATGCTTGCATCAGCTTTAGACAGTTTAAGCAAAGTTTTTTGTTGCTACTTGGATTTGCAGGAAGAGAAAGAGAAGAGATTGGAAGAGATGTTTGAATCAGACATTGACAATGGATTTGAGAATAAGTACGGACTAAAGGAAGAACTTCCAGAGGAGGGAGCTGTGGCATTAGCGGGGAAAATGACTCAAGAAACTCTTACTGCTACAGATTCTATCATTGAAGCACTGGACATGGCAGATGCGGAACTGAAGCAAATTGCTCAACATGAGGTTTCGTTTCTGTTTACCTGAAAGCATCTTCTTAATTATTGTTCTTCCTTTACTGGAAAAAGAGTTAGAAGAATGAAAATAGAGTAGAGTGGTTTTAGTTTGATGTAATCTTTTTGTATAGACTGAAGCCTACTTGATACAACATTCATAAAATGATTTTGAATTATCCAAATAATTTGAGTGTAACTGATGAACAAGATTTTTATAGAGAAAATGTGAATAAAGGTTGTCAAATATATGTGTCTTTTCCTTGCTCTCCTTTTACTCTGGAACTGGGTGATTGGATGTGGAGGGTAATAAGTGGCTAGTGAATTTTCTTTAATAAAAAAGGAAACTGTCATCATAAATTTTGACTTGGTAATTCATGAATGCTGAATACTAGTTTTACATGTAGGAGGATAAATCAAAGGGCAGAGTTTCAGAATTCAGGCCGAATATTCTCATGCTTGGGCTTTCTCCGTCTGATTATCTTCTTCGTACATTATCTAGTGTTCATACTAATGATCTGGAGCAAGCTTTCCAGGTAACTGACTATTTTGAAGTAATGATTTCATCTTAATTAGGAAAATGAGCTTTTTTTTAGTAATTATTTCCTGACCTGAAATGTTATTCAACTGTTTCAATTCAAATGTCATCTTGGCGATTCCATACACTTGAGGTTAAAGCTTTACCATGCATACTCTATTGAGCTTAAGTTTGCAAATTGCTACTTGGAGACACTGTGCTTAAATGTGGGGGCCAGAATAAATTTATTTTTGATAATGGGAAGCTTATTGGTCCGTCCCATTTAACTTCTGATGGTGCGTAATAAGAGATAAAACTTCCTTCTGAGGGTCGTGAAATTAATTTGAAACTAGCCCAAAATGGAAATCTTAAGTTCAATCTCAAGAGGGTCTTATAATTTTTCCATACTTATGTTTTTCCTAAATCATATCATCTAGCTTGTGTTAGCATCTTGTCTTGTAGAATGACATCATTGAAAAACCTACCATTAGTTTTTTCTAATCGCTCTAATGATTGACTCCAATAGTGTGTTATCTATCATCCTACTCAATCTCACAGAATCCATAATTCAACTTTTCCAAGCTTTACACAGATTAACATTTGGTATCTCTCTGATTTTGGCTTTTCAATTGAGTTTAAATGGTTTGTATCCTGTCAATTTTGATTTTTGATTATATTTTAAATAATCCTTGCAGCCTTTACCCTTTTCTTATGCTTTGAAGCTCATGTCATACCTGGAGAATTGGGCCTCTATACCAGATAAGGTGTTATTTCCTTTCAAGGACAAGTTGAATTTGTTGCATATATATTTATAACGCAAATATTGTGCTTTTTTTGTAAAACAAAATAATTGAGTAGGATCTTCTGATATTAAGGTCAATCTCCAAAGGAGGGGAGAATGGGTAATTTCAGTAGCAATCAACAATTGTTTTTTCTTATGTGTGTCTGTACAAAGTAAGGCAAATTTTTGCACGTTCAACTAGGTAATATAATGTCTTCGGACTTGTAAATGTAGAAAGTATGCTTTGCTTGAATGAAGTTCCTGTCTTGTGCTGTTTGCAAGCTATGTCAAATCTTGAATTTCACTGTAGTTACCCCTTATACTGTTTTTGCAGCTGGAGCTTGTTATTAGGGTAGCAACACTGATATTGCAACTTTATCATCACCAACTGGTTTCGACTCTCTCTGCTAGACCCCTCTTGACCAAACTAAAAGACATTCGTGCAAGAGTTAAGGTAAGTTCGAATGCCTTTCTTGAGAGATTTTAGCAAAGTTGAAAATGTTCCTTGTTTTTTTCTTCTCTAAAAAACGAAACTATTCAACCATGTCCATGACTTCCACTACCTGCACACATCATCCCATTATGTTATCGTTTTATAAAGATTTTGACTTCACAAGTGGTTGCATAATTGCGTGTAGGTCAATTTGTGCCCCTGTTAGTCTTCTATTTATGCTCAGTTAAGTTTTATGTGCAATAAGGGCCCAAATAATTAACGACAGGGATATGGTTGGGTTGAGCTAACTATTAATCAAGGGCAAATGTTATGAATTTCACATACTTTAGGGGTATTTTGACCCTTTTCCGTTTTATAAATAAGCTTGTAAATGGAGAACCACTGTGGGATTCTACTTTTGATATGAATTGTCTGACTATCACAGGAACGCAAAGATATCCTTGGTGTCAACTTAGCTGCAATGGATCATCATCGCGCGGTAGGTCTTTTGCGATTTTGATTTTCTGTCGAGACTCTTTTCCAAGTTCATGAGGTGTGAATAGACTATATTTCTGATGTCCTCAGCAATTAATGTATTCACGGTCGGATGCTCCATTTGGAAATGCAAAGACTAAATTATGGGAGATACACACAAATGGTATTGAAGCAAGGGAAGACACAAAACAAGAAAAGAAGAGAAAGAAGAAACAGAAGAAGGTTGACGGAGGACATGTTTGGTCATAACTTATTAAAACCTCAACTAAACTTGTATTTAAAATTGGTATATAATTTTGGTTATAGATAGAGTTGTAAAGATTTTTGTAGCCCTAACTAGTAATTTCTTCATTATACCAATCATATTGAATCGCAACCGTGATGGTGTTGATTTCTTGAATGATAAGAGCTTTCTACTGATAATAGAACATTCAAATGGTAAGGTTTAGAAGAGAAATTTGGGTTCTTTGCAGCAACCTATGATTTTTAAAGTCCATTACATGTTCTAGTTTCGTAATTGTGAAAAACTTCAAATTTATTTTTTGAAATTCTGTGATTTCCTATTAGGCAACTTCTACGGTTTTCTTCAGTATTCTTTTTTCTATTGCTCGAGCATATTTCTTCTCCTCCACCAAATTTTAGGATTGTCTTTTTGTTGTTCAGTGTGTTTCATTCTTTCAGTAGTTGTGCCAAAGGGGACAATCTGGCGGGAAAATGAGCTAAAAGGGCTCTTTGAAGTGGAATGAAGGATAAGGGATTTTTATTTCTTTTTCAATTTTTTTTAGTTACAATCATTTAATTATGAATAGATGGGGCAGAATTAGTATGTATGGGCATATTAAGAGAAATAGGATACGATATGAAGATATCCGAGGCAAGGTGGGAGTGACCTCCGTAGAAGATAAGATGCGGTTAAGCGAGATTGAGATGGTCCGGACATGTACATAGGAGATACGCGGATGCACCAGTATGGAGGTGTGAGAGGCTGGCTATGGACAGTTGTAGGAGAGGCTGGCTATTTGTCACAATGGCTTGCATGATTGTCGTGGACGATGGAGAGTAGCATGGATTTTCACACAGATTGATCCTTGATTGGCTCACGCTATGTGGTGTAAGTGGGGAGGATCCATCACTTGAAGCATCATCATCTTCCTTCACAGCAGAGTGCTTGGATCCGGAGAGGTCAAGCAGAGCAAGAGTTTTCTCGATCTTTTCAGCAACATCGCTTCCTCCTTCGGGTGCGTTTGTGAAAGATTTTGCTCCTTTTAAGGATGAAGATCCAAAAATAGGGGTTGATGCGGACGACACTTTGGGGTGCTTGTTGTCCTAACGAGCTTGCTTTGCTCCTAGTAACTGGTCCAAAGCTTTCAAAGGTAACATCGAGGATGCTTTCCACATCAGCATAGAACCTGGAATTAGCAGCCTTGGTGAAAGTTGAATCGGAGTTGATTTTCTTTGAAGCCATTTCAATGTTCTTGAACTTTGGTGATTGAAAAGTTGAGATGAGAGGTAGAGATTATCCCACTGGGCGTGCTAGAATTTGTAGACAATAAATTTGCGTCAAGAAAATAAAATCAAGACCGAAAAATATCTCAACAATCGTAGTATTTTATTTCAAATATTTGAGTGTTACAATCTCTATGAATCCTCTGATTCTTCTTTCCAATAGTAAATAAATTCAAGGGCCTTTGAGCTTGATCTTGAATATGTAGTTGTTGCCACGAACGATGATCTTGCTCTTGTTCTTGAGCTTGAGCTTGATTGCTTGAACTTGACCTTGATTGGTTCTTCGTTTTTGAGCTTGAACTTGATTTGTTCTTCGTTCTTGAGCTTGAACTTGATTTGTTCTTCGTTCTTGAGCTTGAAGTTGATTGCTTGAAGCTTGAAACTTGTGGAGGAATTTACACTGTTTGATTCACGAGCTCTTTCTTGCTTCTTGTTATAACTTCTGGTGTCTTTTCTGAGTTATGAAGACCTCTATTTATAGTTGTGGAAGGAAAGAGTTGTGAAAAGAACAAACTCTTTCCGACCAATCAAATTGAAGTGTGACATGGTCGCATTTGATTGGCCAAAACATGTCACTTGCACACGTGGCGCGGTTTCATTGGCCTTCTAATGTGACTTGACATGCCTTGTCATTTTGACACGTGGCATGATCCTATTGGCTCTTCCGTTTGACTTGGCGCGCCACGTCATTTGACACGTGATACCAAACTGGGCCTTTAGGAAGATGACATCTTGGGCCTAATGAAGTGGGCTCATCACTTTAGCCCAATTAAATGAGCTAGCCCAATGGATTAAGACTTATTTATTTAATCCATATATATTAGATTTATATAATTAATTCAATTATATTAGCCCATAATATTTATTTGGACTAATATATATATATATATATATTGAATTTAAAATATAATTCAAATAATTATTGAATTTAAATTCAATAACTTTTAGATGCCTACAAGTTACAAGCTAAAATTATAAGTCATTACATTTCGCAAAATTACACTACATATATTATAGAAATTCTACATTAATGAGAAAATTTAAAGTCATAACGGAAAAATATAAATAAGAATACAGAGATAGATAAATAACCAAATATCATGGACTAAAAAGAGATGACCACTCATCCAGATGACTTTCCCCTCCGCAATTTCCCTCGATATTCAAAAGGTTACCCAGCCACTTGAAAAGATTCTTTTTTTTAAAAGTAACTAAATTTCATGAGTTTATTAGATGATTTATTTTAAATTTGATTCCTTCATTTTTATGCTACATCTCCACATGTATTGGAAGTAAATAATAAATATGTTTAGGTTTGCATTAAAAGCCTGCTAAAGGACTGTTTTGTTAATGATTAAACCAACAACAAATTCTAGGATTATGGTGATGATTATAATCTTAGGACTTGATTATAGAAATAGATTTGACTCAAAGATCCACGCATTTCGCACTTTCCGAAAGCAAGCTAAAGCACTTGTTGGAGTATTAGTTTAATTTAAATTATGAGAGCTGCTATTTGGCCACACTAATAATGGCCAACGATGGCCACACCCGTGTAAAGACCTTAAAACCCTTGATTTCATATTTGGCTTAACAACCATTATTTCCTTCCAAAATATTTTCCTCCCAAACAAATTAATAACTATTGATTATCCCAAAACACTGATCCCATAAATTCATCATTCTCTCATGGGAAGATCAAAAGCCTTCCTATGTATACACATACTGTTATGTATTTTTTAAAAATAAAATTTATACGGATGGGAAGATCAAAAGCCTTCATATGTATACATATATTGTTAAATAAAAATTTATACGGTATATAAATTCGAGTAACGTTGTTATACCATATACATATGATAAGAGAGCTTTTATTAAACATATAATTCACCACCATTCCCCTAACCTAAACATGAATGCTAACCAAGAAACTAGTTCGAAGCCAATTAAACTTGAACAACAACCTAGAAACTAGGTCGGAGCAACTAAGGAATGCATTACACATATCTTTAGGGTTGAGTTCAGACGACAGCTTGATGAATAAAGTGAGTGGGTCAACATTGATTCAGATGGCAAATTTTATTATGGAGAAGATCATGATGACGATGCTGCTGCTGCAGCTGATGATAATGATGATGATGACGACCATTATTTAAAGGAAGAGGGAGAAGGTGGAGATGACAGGAAAATGTCTAATGAGTTTAATGAAGAAGATCTAGTAATAGGTCCAATTACTAGAATGCGGTTTAATAATAAGGATGTTATGTTTGATTTTTACAAAGAATATGCAAGATTATCAGGGTTTTGTATTGTCAAAAAAACATCAAACAAAAAAGGTAGTGATATTGTAAGGCAAGTGCAATATGGTTGTGATAGGTCTACGAAACCAAGGAACAAGTATGTTACCAAGAGGAGGAACTGTCGTGCTAGAATAAATAAAATTTTGGAGGAGAATGGTTCATGGCGTGTTTCAAAAGTGGTTAAAAAGCATAATCATCAATTGGAACCAGCACTATCGTGATTGATGGCTGGACACATGTCGCTTAGTAAGTCTCTTAAGAGAGCTCTTACAGCCAAAGTTATTGCTTGTTTAAGACCCTAAAAAAATATAAAAGTCGCTGGATACTTGTTGGCGGCCCGAAAATTTGGGTTGTACCCCAAAGTGCCGTAGAAATTATATTCTAAAGAGTAGAAAGCTTCAATTACAAGAAGGGGACACATAATCATTACTCAAGTTCTTCAGTGAATAGAAAGCTTCAATTGCAAGAAGGGGACACATAATCATTACTCAAGTTCTTCAGTGACATGCAACAAAAAGTTAGGAAATTTTTCTACTCCATAAATATGGATAGTTTTGGTCGACTTCGTAATGTCGTATGGGTTCATTCACACTCTAAGGTTGCATATGGGGAGTTTCATGATGTAATATGCCTTGATACCACATACTTTATGAATCAATACAATATGCCATTTGCTTTATTTGTTGGTGTTAATCAGCACAGACAGTCCATACTTTTGGGATGCGCTCTTATGCTTGGGTCTCTAAGCAATGTTCATCCATTAGCTATCATGACTGACCAATATGATAGTATTAAGGCTGCATCAATGTATTGATACCAAATACGGTACATAGATATTATATATGGCACATATTCACAAAGTTGCCTATGAAGTTAAGTAGAGTTCTTCATAGTAAGATTGCAAAGGCAGAATTTAAGGCTTTAGTCCTTGATAGCATTAACGTTGCTGAGTTTGAGAGATGATGTACTGATTATATTGCAAAATATAACTTAGATGGAAGGGATTGATTTTATAAGTTTTATTTGGAGAAGGAAAAATGGTTTCCTGTATACCTAAATGACCACTTTTGGGCTGGCATGTTGTCCACACAAAGAAGTGAAGGAATGCATGCTTTCTTTGATGGATTTATCACCAGCCAAAGTACTTTGAAGTTGTTTGTTCAGCAATATGAGTTAGCCATAAGAGCTATGTTCGAGAAAGAATTGGAAGCTGAATATATGTCAAGGTGCTTTGAACCAAAATGTTTATCTGAATTCGCATGGGAGGAAAAACTTCAAGCATGTTATACTCGTGAAGTATTTGAATTTTTTCAAATACAATTAAGGAAACTGTACCATTATAAAATCAGCACCCCTAAACATCATCAAGAAAACCCTAAAGTGGAGAAATACATTATAACTGATTATTCGCTCAAGAGTTTTAACACTAGAGATCCATTTATCTTCATGGTTGAATATACACCTATTGGCGAATATCTAAGTTGCATGTGCAAGTGGTTTGAAACAAGACGTATTCTATGATGCCATATACTTAAGGTGTTGTCTCATAAGAGGATTGAAAACGTAAATGAGAGGTATATATTGAAAAGGCGGAGAAGAGATGTTGTTCGTCCACACTTGAAACGTTTCTTTCTAGGAGGTTACCTACGTATGACTTCTGGATACATGATGTACAAGGAACTATTGAAGCATTTTGAACGGGTTTGTGATATTGCATTGGACACTGAAGTGATGAGGCAATATATTAAGTATGATTTGAACAGATTGGAGCATGACCTTTTGAATTGGGATGATATGATAGTTTCAAACTGAGAATTAGAAGATATACATAATGGTGTGGGTGTGGGTGGGAGTGAGGGTGAGGGTGAGGGTGAGGGTGAGGGTGAAGAAAGAAATATAAGAGATCCTAGATATATAGCCTCTCGTGGACGTCCAAGGTTGAATAGATATAGAGGGTGAATTGATTCATACTTTAGAAGTTCACAAACGGGTTGTAGAAGTGGAGTTATAGGTAATATGAGGGGTAGAGGTGGTGGTAGAAGTGGTGATAGAGGTGGCGGTAGAGGCCATGGTAGATGTAGTGGTAGAAGTAGAGGAACTCCTCGGCTAGCGAAAGGAATTGAGGTAAAGTATAACAAATTTGATTAATTTTTTTTTATATGTAAATACATTGCTTATGCTTATTAGTATTCTTTACTCTAATTACATCAAGATGATGCAACAGTACCACCACAGAGTAGCTTGCCTGATCTAAATAATGAAGCAGACTGGGAAGTGGAAGACTTGACCGTTTAGTTTGAGGTGATTTAAGTTTGGAACTTATTTAATTTGATTTGAGATAAATCCATTTTGAAGTTATTGGATTTGTTTTGTAATGAGTTTAAACGTGTGGTATTATAATTATCATTGTTAAATGCTTCATTTTATTGTTACTTGCTTTGAATTTAGAGGACTAAACTAACAAAATGTGACTAGTTGCAACAAGTAAAAATGAAAGACTTGACAAGATTAAAACCAATACAAAACTATGAACTAAAATACTCACATCTTGACATTACTAAAAACGAAAAAAATCCAGTTTGCAACTTAAAACCCTACCTTAAACGCCTATCTTGGTATTTAAAATCCTACCTACAATCCCTACATTTAACTATTTTTTCCCCGGAAAATATAGTTACCCAGTACTGGGTTGTGTTGTATTAACCATAAGAGAAAACATTCAACCACTATCTTATAACCCTAGTGTTTTGAATTAGTTCCCATGTAGTGCACTTCATCCAGTGTTGCTCTCTTAATTGTTCTACCTGCGACTCTTCTTCTTACCAGTAGATGTAGACCCGAGGATGAACGTTTATTTTAGAGGGGGAGAATGTAACGACCCGACCGGTCATTTTGAGTATTTTAGTCCCGTTATCCTATTTATTTCTTATTCTATGCTCATTTATTGTTATGTGACTTACCGGGGTAGTTGATTTGGTTTCGGGGATGCTTCGAAATGGATTGGGACACTTAATGCAAAGATTGGAAGCCTAAATTGAAAGAGTTGACCGGATATTGACTAGAGTGTAAATGACTCCGGAATGGAGTTTTGATGGTTCTGATAGCCCCGTATGGTTATTTTGGACATAAGAGTGTGTCCGGATATTGATGTGGAGGTCCGTAGGTCATTTTGGCTTGAATTGGCAAAAGTTGGAAAAGTTAAAATTTGGAGAGTTGAGAAGTTTGACTGCGAGTTGATTTTGTGGTTTCCGGACTTGGATTTTGGTTTTGAAAATTGGAATAGGTCCGTTGTATTATTTATGACTTATGTGCAAATTTTGAGGTCAATCGGAGTTGGTTTGATAGGTTTCGGCACCTATTATAGAAATTAAAAATCCATTAGTTTTATTGGGCTTGAATTAGGGTGTGATTCGTGTTTTTGATGTTGTTTGATGATATTTGAGGCCTCGACTAAGTTCGTATCGTGTTTTAGGACTTGTTGGTATGTTTGGATGGGGTCCCCGGGGCCTCGGGTGCAATGACCCGATCGGTCGTTTTACTTTCTAGATTCCCGTTCCCCTAATTAAGACTCTACGCAGGTGCTTTTATTATTTTTTGACCTGCGGGGATGGTTGGTTTAGGTTTGGAAGGGTTCAGGTTGAAATCGAAATATTTAGTTCCTTAATAGTAGCCTATAATAGTTAAGTTTGACTTGAGTCAACGTTTTGAGTAAACGACCTCGGAACCAGGATTTGATGGTCCTAATAGGTTCGTACGATAATTTTGGACTTGGGAGTGTGTTCAGATTGGGTTTCGGATGACCCGAGAGCGTATCAATGATTAATATTGAAAGTTGGCGCATTGAAGGTTTTCCAAGTTTTTTAAGTTGGTTTGGAGTAGACTTTGGTGTTATCGAGGTTCGTTTGGGATTCCGAGCCTGGGAATAGTTTTGTACGGTGATTTAAGACTTGTACGCAAATGTTGGCATCATTCCGAGTTGATTTGATAGGAATCAAACGCGCGGAAGTGTTTTTAAAGGTTTTTGAGTTTCATGTCGAATTCATGCGTTTTGGCATCCGATTCATATTTTGAGATGATATTTTGGTGTTTCGACCATGTGACTGAGTCCGTATTATGTTGTTGGATTTGTGAGTGTAATTGGATGGATCCTGGGCCCCCCCGGATGCGAAACAGATTGGAATCGGACTCGGATTTGGACTTAAGGGACTGCTGGTGGCTTCAGGTCGGGTGTTTTCGCACCTGTGAGGAATTAGCTGCAGGTGCGAGCTCGCAGGAGCAAGCCAACGATTGCAGAAGCGGCTGGGAGTGGGATGGCCAGTGTCCGCAAAAGCGAAGCTATTTTCGCAAAAAGGAACTCGCTTCTGCGATGGAGGAACCGCAGATGCGGAAGGAGGCAACATGGCCATGGTCGCAGGTACGCGAGCCGAGACGCAGAAGAGGGTTCGCAGATGCGGAGCTTGGACGCAGGTGCGATCAGTCCTGGGTCGTGCGTGTTCTGCAGATGCAGACAATTGATCGCATGAGCGGCCCCGCAGAAGTGGCGATGCTTCCACAGGTGCAAAATCGCCTAGGGCAGTGAGGGTGCATTTAAATCGGACTTAGGTTCTTTTTCTCTCATTTTCACTTGGGGTGGTCGATTGTGAAGCTCTTGGAGAGGGAATTTTCACCCATCATCGTGAGGTAAGTAATTACTATTTAATGTGAGTTTAATACGCGAATTTTTGGTAGATTCTTAACAATCAAATTGTAGAAATTATGGGTTTAGTTGAAAAACCTAAATTTTGATAAAAATGAGATTTGACTACGAAAATGGTTATGAAATTAGGTAAAAATTATATATTTGAGTTCGTGAGACTACGGGTAACAATTATATTCAAAAAGTTCCAGAATACGGGCACGTGGTCCTGGGAGTGAATTTTAGGAATCTTTCGATTTGGGTTGGATAATTACTCTAATAGATAAATTATGAACTTTTGAGTATATATTGATCAAATTATATAACATTTGACTAGTTTCGGATTGTTCGGCATCGACTTGGGGCTTTTAGAGCGGATTAGTGGACCGGAAGTGAGCTTGAAAACGAGGCAAGTCTCTTGCCTAATCTTGTAAGAGGGAACTCATCCCCTTAGGTGTATCTTTGTTGTGTATTACTTATGTGGGGAGTTGCGTACACACGAGGTGACGAAAGTCCGTACGAAGCTATATTCCATGATATGTCCGGGTAGATTTATATTCACATCATGCTTCTAATTGTACCGTTAAAGTTTATCATGCGTATTATTTATCGTGAATAGAGCTGAGACTAGGGAGTGAATTTTGCAATTATCGACTTAGCCTTCTTATTTCGAAAAATTGGGGAATACTAAATAAACTATGAAAAATCCATGTCCTCTCGTCTCGCAAGTACTTCCACGAGCGAGATAGACTTCTCTACTCTAATGGGATCAGGCGGTTAGCCTTGGCAGCATGATAACACCACTCTTATGAGATCGGGCCGTTCGCTTCGGCTGTATGATGGTAATAATATTCTTATGGGATCAGGTCATTCGCCTTGACAGTACTGAGTATCACTATTCTTATGGGATTGGGCCGTTCGCCTCAGCAACTTAGTGCTTAACAATAAAAACAAAAACAGTTCCAGCTTGGGTATTATTGAGTTAGTGCCTTCACAACAGTTATAATATGTTGGTGATGTATTATAGACTCCTGTTGTATTTATTGTAGTTGCTTCTATTTGTCTCATTGATACCTGTTGTATGCTCACCATGTCTACTTTATGCATTATTATTATTATTATTATTATTGACCTTTAGTAAGTGTCAAGTCGACCCCTCGTCACTACTTTTTCGAGGTTAGACTAGATACTTACTGGGTACGCGTTGTTTTGCGTACTCACGCTACGCTTCTGCTCTGATGTGCATGTACTGAGACAGGTTCCACCAGTGGTCATGCAGGCGCGTAGTTGATCATCTACAGAGACTTAGTGGTGAGCTTTTTGCCTTGCTACCATTCGCAGCACCAGAGTCTCCTTCTATCTTATTTACTATTCCTGTCTATCACTTTCAGACAATAGTTTTAGTAGTTTTGTATACTCTCTAGATTGCTCATGTAGTTGTGACACCGAGTTTTAGGAATTTGTAGCACTTATGTACTTCTATACTTGTTATTTCCACTACCGTAGAGTATGTATTTATTATATTGGTATTTTGTTTAAAAAGGTTGGTCGTAGTTGCATGAACTCTAGTTTAAAGTGTTCTGTAAAAAAAGAAAACTTTCGTATTAAAATTGTTAAAAAGGGGTAAATAAATGGTAGTTACACTTGTGAGCTTGCCTAACGGTGGTGTTAGATGCAATCACAACCTATTATGGATTTGGGGCGTGACATCGGGTGTGATTCGGATTAAATTTGGCTTCATTTTAGACCGTGAGATTACTGATGTTCAGGTATGGTTCCTTATTAGCGATCGCGTGAGAAGGTTCGCGATCGCGAAGGCCTGTTTGGGCGACTGGGGGAAATGTTCTACGTGTTCGCGAGGGTTGGTCCACGATCGCGGAGCTTTGTTCAGTTGTACTACACAAACGCGAGGGTTGTACCGCGTTCGCAAAGAAGGAAAGAGGGGTGGTCTGGAAGCCACGCGTTGTTCATCACGATAACGTGAGGAGGTGCGTGATCACGTAGCTTTGAGTTCTTGTGCATCGCGTTCGCGGCTGGAGTTCCACATTCACGAATGTCAGTTTTGGGGGAAGCATTCTATTGTTCTTTGCGATCGCGAGGGACTTTCCGTGATCGCAAAGAGGAACTTTTGGACGACAACTATTAATTGTAAAATCGAGGGTTTGAACCCATTTTTCATATTTTGAGCTAGAGACCTCGGATTTGGGCGATTTGTGAAGGGATTTTCAAGGAGTTGATTGGGGTAAGTGATCCTAACTAAGTTTTGATTGTTATACATGAATCTATCATTGTGTTTACCATTTAATTAGTGTTTTGTGTTGGAAAAATTGAAGAATTGTTTTGAAACTTCATAGACTATAATTTGAGGATTTGAAGGTCGAGTTGAGATCAAAATTGAGTAATTTTGGTATGGTTGAACTCGTTGTTGAATGGGTATTCGGTTTTTGTAAACTGTGTCGAATTTCGAGATGTGGGCCCGGGGTTGACTTTTTGGCTTTGGTTAAAGATCTTAGCTTTATCATTTGGAATCAATTCCTATATCTTATATTGATAGTATTACGTTATTTTTGGCTAGATTCGAGACTTTCGGAGGTCGATACGTGTGGGAAGGGCCTGCCAACGGAGTGATTTGATTCATTTGAGATAAATATCTTATCTAAATTCGGTTGAGGCACTAGTTGCCTGAATTGTTGTGATAGCTATGCGCTATTGGGTGCGCACATGTGTGGGGATGAACCCATATGCGAGCACCGAGTTTATTTATTCATGTTCGGGTTGTGCTCGAGCTTTTATAAGCCTAGATTTTTACTGTTAAACCTTAAGCTATGAAGCTTCGCACATTTGGGACATTGTTATAAACTATTTGAGCCATGTTTGAGGCTACACAGGGGCTTAATCCCTAAATAAACCAATAAAAGATATTCTTTGATGAAATTGCCTGTTTGAGTTATGATAGTACAATTGCACATGCCTACACTTTAGCATGTATTTTATACCAGTCCAGGAGCATGAGATTTGTTATTCACTCGTTTCATACATGTATACTTGTTTATTTGATCTTGTATGATATGAATGGACTGGGTGCCTGTGACCACGCCGGGCGGATTGTGTTCGTTAGCACTTTAGTTGTCCGTGCGGATCCATATATTGATGTTATTAACACATGAGTTATCCATGCAGGTTCTATTATTAACACGTGAGTTGTCCGTGCAGCGTGTGGATACAGATCCATACCCCTAGGGTCACCCTCTCATTTTCCTCTCTTGATGGTGTACACGCGGATATTGAAAATACTGATAAGTGGTTTGGAAAGGATATGGAATAGTGAGGGAATCTAGCCAGTGTTTTGTTGGATTTTGCATTTCATCTCTACTTGCAATTTCCTTGACCACTTATCTGATCTAACTGCATGTCACCTCTATATGCCAAGATATTATCTGAGCAGAGTATTTGAGAAATTGTACACATACACACACGTATATTTTCTTACTAAACTTGATGATTTTATTTCAATATTGTTCTGTACCAGTTTAAAGGATGAAACTACATAGGTGATAGCTAGTATAATTAATAATTTGTGCTTCACTTACCTTGCCGTCTTTATTTACAATACTTATTGCGTACATTGGGTCGGTTGTACTCATACTACACTTTTTGCTTAATTGTGCAAGTGCAGGTGTGGGAGACCTATTATCAACATTAGGTTGCTTGTTGGACTATCTGCTAGAGGCGAGGTAGAGCTGCATTCTTGGTCGCAATTTGAGTTGTCTTTTTCCTTTCACCGTTGTTATAATTCAGACAGTGTATATATTGTTCAGTTTAAGACTTGTATTCCATTGTAGAAGCTCATGGCTCCATACTTACTAGGTTTTGGGGGAAATTACTTTGTATTGGCAGTTGTATTGTAATGAGACCATAGACTTTATGCTATTTCTATGAATTTTGTTATTCTGCCGCCCTTGTTATCATGTTTCGGCTTGCCTAGCCGATGTGTTAGGCTCCATCATGACGGGTTGCGATTTTGGGTCGTGACATATATATATTTAAAGAGAAATATATGTTGGATTTAACTCAACAAGAAGTTAGTGTAAAATTCAAAGAAATAAGTTTAAAGGACATAATAATTTACCAGATCGTCGTAGTTGATGTATGAATCAGTCATAACCACTTCAAATGCTGGATTATTCTCTTTTTCATTATCATCCGTAGTAGAGTAAGACATGGCTCGTTTGGCAGAGGGAGAGGCTTCCATAATTAGGATGTGTGTAGGTAAGTATGTTTTAGGTCTTTAGGGTTTGAGTATATGAAACTATATATATGGGGCCAACCCAGCCCAAACAAATATTTCAAACACCCTCCTCTAAAATTTTGAATGCTAATTTTACCTCTTAAGTTTTTTCATCGTTCAATTTTGACAGCTTCGAATCTCATCGTTTGAATGCTAATTCCATCATTTTTGAATGCTAATTCCATTGTTTTTTAATCCTAAATTTGAATCCTAAGTAGCAGTTTTAATTATGAAATATTAATGAATTAAGTTATGTATTTTGCATATTTAGTCCCCTTGTAATAATCATTAGTTAATGACTAAGGTTGTAGTCATATGGCCTATGTTAATTATATCGTTGTGATTCATAGTTATATTAACTGTTTATATAATAGCCAATATATAATTCTATTCATTAAGGTCATACGTATCGGCCACTAATTATTCATAGCAACCATATAAGTTCATTGACTAAGATTGGAGTCATATGGCCTATGCTAATTACATCATTGTGATTCATAGTTATATTGACCGTTTATATAATAACCAATATATATTTCATTTTTAAGGTCATACGTATCGGCCACTAGTCATTCATAGCAACAATATAAGTTCATTGACTAATAGTGGAATCATATGGCCTATGTTAATTACATCGTTGTGATTCATAGTTATATTGACCGTTTATATAATAGCCAATATATAATTTCATTCATTAAGGTCATGCGTATCGACCACTAGTTAGTCATAGCAACCATATAATTTCATTAACTAAGGTTGGAGTCATATGGCCTATGCTAATTACATCGTTGTGATTCTAAGTTACATTGACCGTTTATATAATAGTCAATATATAATTTCATTCATTAAGGTCATACGTATCGGCCACTAGTTATTTATAGAAATCATATAAGTTCATTGACTAAGGTTGTAGTCATATGGCATATGTTAATTACATCGTTGTGATTGATAGTTATATTGATTGTTTATATAATAGCCAATATATAATTTCATTCATTAAGGTCATACGTATCGTCCACTAGTTATTCATAGCAACAATATAAGTTCATTGACTAAGGTTAGAGTCATATGGCCTATGCTAATTACATCATTGTGATTCATAGTTATATTGACCGTTTATATAATAGCCAATATATAATTTCATTCATTAAGGTCATACGTATCGGTCACTAGTTCTTCATAGCAACCATATAAGTTCATTGACTAAGGTTAGAGTCATATGGCCTATGCTAATTACATCATTGTGATTCATAGTTATATTGACCGTTTATATAATAGCCAATATATGATTTCATTCATTAAGGTCATACGTATCGGCCACTAGTTATTCATAGCAACCATATAAGTTCATTGACTAAGGTTGGAGTCATATGGACTATGCTAATTACATCATTATGATTCATAGTTAATATTGACCATTTAAATAATAATCAATATATAATTTCATTCATTAAGGTCATACGTATCGGTCACTAGTTCTTCATAGCAACCATATAAGTTCATTGACTAAGGTTGGAGTCATATGGCCTATGCTAATTACATCGTTGTGATTCATAGTTATATTGACCGTTTATATAATAGCTAATATATAATTACAGTCATTAAGGTCATACGTATCGGCCACTACTTATTCATAGCAACCATATAAGTCCATTGACTAAGATTGTAGTCATATGGCCTCTGTTAATTATATTATTGTGATTCATAGTTATATTGACCATTTATATAATAGGCAATATATAATTTCATTCATTAAGGTCATACATATCGGCCACTAGTTATTCATATCAACCATATAAGTCCATTGACTATGGTTGAATTCATATGGACTATGTTAATTACATCGTTGTGATTCATAGTTATATTGACCGTTTATATAATATCCAATATATAATTCTATATATTTTATTATTTAATCTTAATTATAATAAAAGGAAAAATATGATTAAATTTTAGGACTAAAGTGTATTCTAGCTTCTTTTATTACGAGGGAAAACAAGATTAAAGTTTTGGACTAAAATGTCAAATAAAATTTTTGGAGGGAAACAAAGGGAAAACTAAAAATGCGATTGGAGGGAAATTAATAATTTTTGACTCTTTATATATCTACTAAACATAAGTTAAACAACATTTTCAACTCTCCAAACAAATAGATATACTAAACATGAATGCTGACGGATGGATTGAAGATGATTTCTATCCATGGTTTAAGATGGACGTGCCCAGATCGTACATTAAGCGTGATGATCTGGTAACTTTACATTATTTTTAGTTTTCATGATATGATTTTTTTTTCTATCTGATATGATAACTATTGATTATCCCAACTAGCAATGAACCATGAACCCTATCTTTACATTATGTTTGTGCAGTTTCTTCCAAAGAGTATCTGTGACTATCTTCCTCCTATTTTGGTTAAAACAATTCTTCTATGTAATGGGAAGGAGTGGATTATGACTCTTACAGGTGGTGTTCGGAGAAGACTCGTTAAGGAGTAAAAATAATTTGTTGTCGATAATAATCTGAAGAAAGGGGGTGTTCTTCTCTTTGAACTTGTGGAGGCTATATAAGGGGCTGTGATCTTCTTTGTTGAAGTGCAAGGAACATCTAAATCTTAGCTCGTCAGATGTGCTTTTAATGATACGTAGTGACGGTGTTCTACCATTTTCATTCAAATACATCAAAGTAGTATTGTAAGAATATGTTTATGGATTAATATGATTTTTATTATAATATTGTCTATGTTTCCTTGGATTATTGTTATATTTATTTATTTTAAAAAGACTACTCGATTAAAAAAAGCCTATTTAAACTGGAAATTATTTTATATATTTAGTG
Source organism: Nicotiana otophora (assembly GCA_000715115.1). NCBI lineage: Eukaryota > Viridiplantae > Streptophyta > Magnoliopsida > Solanales > Solanaceae > Nicotiana > Nicotiana otophora. The sequence continues at coordinate 23,653 of AWOL01S0001898.1, read as the reverse complement.
TAAAAAATGACTAAACTGGAACTACACAGTTTTTGAATAGTTTTAGGCCAAGTCCCCATCTTCTTTTCTATCCTTTTGGATATAATACAACCCAGAACAAGACCGGGAAGCTTATCTTTAAAAAAAGGCTGAAAATTGAAATTAATTTGCTCATAGAGAAGTGGAAAAATCTACACGAATAACCAAAAATTGTATTTACCAATTCAAAATTTTGGAGACTGAATTATTAATTAGAATTCAACCACCAAAACCTAAACCTAAACCTAAACCTAAACCTAAACAAAGGGTCAAATAAGTATCCTTTACATGGCCTACTCAAGTCTGATTAATGAAATTTAAGATTAAGACTATAAAATCTATGAAGAGGACTGCCACTATATGGTAGAAGGTATAAAAAAAAGTATCCAAAATCTGTATAGGCGGATGGATTCTCTTAATTTGTATGGATGGATAAAGACATGATTAGATAATTAATTGTAGTCATGGAGGAGAGTAATGGTTGCATGGAGGAGTGGAATTGACTACTGGGAAACGTAATGGTTTCATGGAGAAGTGGAAAGGGCTACTGGAAAGTGTAATAGATGCATGGAGGAGTGGAAGTGGCTACTAAGAAGTGTAATGTCCACACGGAGGAGTAAAAATGGCTACTGGGAAGTGTAATAGTTGCATTGGGTTTCTACAAAAAGACTTTAAGTCCTTCTGGGAAGTGAAATAACTATTATAACTCTCCATATATATTTATCGTATGCTAACCCTACATAAAACAAACAAACTGAAACTACTGCTATATCTAAGCATAACGATGGATAAGACTCCGATCAAGAAAGTTGTTGAACAACCACTCCATGGTTCACCCGTTACTCATAATATTTTGTAATAAGATCTTAAACATGACCTTACTAAGCTGAAGCGTGAGGTTAATGAACTGCTTGAGAGGCTGGTTCATGACTCAAGCATTGATTACCTAAAACGTGTCATGTCGGAGGAGAATCCGCTAACTTCAATTTATACCATGCTTAATGATATGCCCACACCATCCGTCCAGAATGGAGCCAAGAGCAATTCTATTATTGTTATCACTAGTGACACTGAATCCGCTTTCAAGACCACCAAGTCTCTCTCTGTGACCTAGAATATTGAGTAGTCCATGTATTATGAAATTTTCTCTCAAGTTATCTTTTGCTTATGGTGATGTTTTTCTAATAGTCTATGAAATTGTCTATCTCTTATGGTGATATTTTTATTGATCTTATTTTATTTTGGTGATGTTATGAAATCTCATATTCATGAAACCATATTATTAGGCCTTGGATCTTTTTTTTTACTTAAATGATCCTTTGATGCATGTTAACAAAACAGTCCAATTGTCTTCAAAAGTGCAATTCTTCGTTTGATGCCTAATGTAATGAAAGAACTACGAGTAGTATTTATACATATTATTTAAGTCCTCTAAAGGTATTCAATATTTTGTTAAATTAAGAAAGCACATTGAACTTTTGACACCAACTTGAACAATAGAAAAATGTATTGTCTTTCTTAGAAATATGTAAAACATTGAAGATAGTTGAGAGGAGAAGAAGTACTTATGAAGCAAACTTCCCAAGTTCTTGTCAAAAGAAGGAATGTTTGAGAGATGAATCAAACAGTGTCCAAAATCTGACATTACTACATTTGTCCAGAATCAAACAAATGTGGAAAGTTCATCTAACATTCCAGACAATGTCCAAAATCTGATGAATATAAGGGATAAATGTAGTAAGATTTAAAACAGGTGTAAAAAGAATCTAAAGCTTATAACTACTTAACATCTTGTCAGTAGATGATAACACTTGGACACTTAGAACTAAACTTTTCAATTAAGATCCAACAATATAGATAAAATATTCAATTCATCAGGAGATAATTAATTTTATTAATAATCAAACTGAACAATTTTCTGATATCTTCATCCCTACAAACATTCCAGCTAACAACACATATGAAATATTACTGATCCATTGTTGCCTTCAACCCCTACACCACTTTCATCTACAAACGAACTTGAAGATGGTTCTTCACTTTCAGCATTTACTTCTTGGAATAAACTATAGGACTTCTTGTTCAAGTAGGAATATTTCGATTTTTGGGCAGGAGTCGTCAGATCTTGCCCAGACAATGGAGCGATCGACACTCGCTCGCAAGTTTTAAGAAGTGGTAAGCGCAAGGACAAGTTGATTCAGGGACATGCAAATTGATTTGTCCCTGATATCTCTTAGGGAATTGACACCCTGTCGATCGACTAACCTTTTAGTCAACTTTCACGTTCTTAAGGACTTTCTGGCCGTAATCCAAAAAAAGAAAGAAAGTGACCAATATTTCTGTGGTTGAATGCTGCTATGACTTCATCATAAGATTTGAAAGACTGGAAGATGTTTCCTTTGAAACCTATAACCATAGGAGCACACTTACACCAAGAGTTGTATAATTCAGGCCTCTTACCACGAAATACCACATACACCTTCGATGCCGATATATATTCTCTGCTTGACAATTTGTTCTGAACTCATTGAATGCCGCTATGGCTTCATCATACGATTTGAAAGTCTGGAAGATGCTATCCTTGACACCAGTGACCATAGGAGCACACTGACGCCAAGAGTTGTATAATCCAGGCTTCTTACCACAAAATACAATATAGACTTTCGAAACATTATTCCTCTTCCCGTCCCCCATTCCTTAATCTAACACTTAACACTAAAAGAAAGATAAGAGATGAAGGAGAAAATAAAGATAGAAAAGAAATAAGAGTTAGAAAAGCTTCTTAGGAGAAACACTATATATTTAAGAGTTTAGAGTTAGAAAGTGACCAATGCAAGATGAGCATAGTAGTTTAAATATATATGTATTTCCTTTGGTATACTATGCGTATATTTCAATATATTTCGTTTGGTATAGTATGTGTATATGTGCATTGAGTGCTTTATGAAAAAGGATGTAGTCATGTATGTGTATATGTGAAAGAGGCCTTGGGAAGGTAATACAATTAAAATAATGAGAGGGAGTTATTTGAAAAAATTGAATTGAAATAAAAATCTGCTAAAGAGTAGAGATGAAAAACGTAAATGCCCAATTAATAAATTTTGCTAATAGTAACTTGGAGTAGTACCTTATTACATTTACTCTGTCCTTTTTGTACTTTCAGCTTTTAAAAAGTTGGATCGTTTTATTTCTCGACAAGAAAAAAAATATAGGTCCTTTGTGTTGATTATTTAAAAAATACAAGTAGTAGTAAGACTTTTGAGATCGATAGTTGAACAGACAACACATTTAATTCTTTTGGTACGATGGATAAGCAAAAATAATTTTGGAATCGCTTCATCATTTGTTTTGTTACTAATCCTGGGATAAGTTATCTCAGGATTAGAAATAGTACTAGAAAAACTCATACTTGAGAGGGCAGAATAGTAATCACAGGATAAATTAGTAAAATTGATAATCCTAGGATTAATAAATCATACCAAACAATCAATAAGAAATAATACCAAAATAACTAATTTCAGCATAACTAATCCCAATATAATTAATTTTAATATAACTAATCCCACTAAAAATTACATGGGGTGCCCTATTTGGTCGCCTCTTTTTAACTTGTACCCGTTTTGTTTTTCTGTTTGCATCCGTACCCATTTTTTTTGGTTAAAATTATTTTAAGAAGATGATTTTCCCTTCTTCAATAAAAGACTACTTTCTCTCCAAGTATACGGCATATTGTCTGTCTGTCTGTCTCTCTCTCTCTCTCTCTCTCTCTCTCTCTCTCCTTCTTCACGATTTTTGATTATTCTCTGAAATCAAACGATTTTCGCCATTGCATTCTGCTTGATTAACAATTGTTTCTTCTCCAACAAAATTAAGTATAATCACATGTACAATTTTAATTGTTGCTTTTGTACGTTGCATTAACTGTGTATGGGGTTTTAATTTAGGATTAGTTTTATGATCTAAGTTCTAGGCTTTTGTTCATAGTAATCTTAGTTGAATTGTTTTTCTTTTTTTATTTGTGCTAAAATAGTTTCCTAGGATTTAGTTTGACCAGTGCATTTGTTTATAGGTTTTACTTTTACGATTAGTATTTTTAGGTTTTTTGAAACCGTGTTTGTGTTTTTGATAAAAATTCTATATATTCTTCAGTGATTGTTGGAGACGTTGAATTTTTTAAATGTTTTGAGACTCAAATAGATGATGCTATTAAAGTTTGAAGTTTATAGCACTTCAAGGATAACTTAATTCTAGGAGCTGAGGTTTTGTTTTGTGCTTTGTAAAAGTAAAGTATGCTTTGTCTGCAGTTTTTATTTTGTTTTTGATGCACTTTAGCATTATTAGAGTTGAAGTTGTGTTCTGTATTTGTAGAACTGCATCATATTTTGGCTGAAGGTTTTGTTCTGTAATTGCTGAACTTCAGCATTCTTAGAGCTGAAGTTTTATTCTGTATTTGCTGAACTTCAGCATTCTTAGAGCTGAAGTTTTGTTCTGTATATCTCTGAAGTTAGAGGGCTTTAAAATATAACATAAGCCAAATTGTGCTGAAGTTTTTAATGATTATTTTGATAATGTTCTGAAGTTAGTTTTTCCACCTGTAATGTTTTTGAACAGATGGCATCTGGGAAATCCAAAGAACCTAAAGATCCTAAAGCACATAGAATACGTAAAGCTCCTTCACTCCCCGTTGCTGTACCTACAAAATCAAGGGAGAGGTATTATGAGTTTCAAGATTGGTTTAATTGTCCTGCTTACTGGAAGGGGAACCACGATTTGAAGGGTGAAATTGCGTCTTTTTTGACTCCTGCACAACAGGAGAAGCTAAATAATGGTACATTTTGGTAAATCATGACTATGGAGAATTTCCATTACAACATGAAATTGGTTCATTGTTTGATTCTTTCTCGTGTATTCACCAATGATTGGGATTTCATTAGTTTCAAGATTTTTGGCCGTGATGTCTCGTTCAGCCTTGAAGACTTTCATATTATGTGCGGTTTGAGGATCACAACACATAATATTGAAAAACCAATTAAACGAGAGAGTAAGATTCCGAAGCGCTATTTTGGAAAGTCTAAGGGTGTGACCTTGAAGGACATTCGAGAGTATATGATACAAAATCAAATTAAAAACAATGATATGAATTTCAAACACGTATGCGAGAGTGATGAAGATGTTGTGAAGCTTATGAATATTCTTATTGTAGAGTCTATTTTGTTTGGAAGAAAGCACGAATCAACCGTGTTGGAGGAGTATGCAGCTATTGTTAAAGACGATAAGGCTTCTCTTAATTATCCTTGGGGTAATGCGTCTTATGAGAAACTTATTACCTCAATGAAACATGATTTGGACAACAAGGACAAAACCAATGCAACTGAGTATACTGTAGGTGGATTTCCATATCACCCATTATGTGTTTGGTTCTATGAGCGCTTTCCAGATATTCTGGACAAGTATTTAAAAGATGACGACTACCTTAATGTCCCTCAGGTTCCCAGGATGTTACGTTATCCATTTTTGGGAGAGCCTAAATTTAACGAACTTCATGCGGATTACTTCAGTCATCATGTTGTAAGTTAATCTTCTTTATTTTTCCTGTAGTTTTGTTAATATGTTGACGTATCAGTTTTATTTTATTTTTCATAATATAATTTGTTGTATTAAACAGAAATATCAAATATTTAGGGTATTGGAGATAATTCTTACCGAAGAGGAATTGAATTCAATTGTCACGACCCAAAACCCTAACCTATCGTGATGGCGCCTATCGATGGTACTAGGCAAGTTGATTTTTTAAAATACTTCAAATGTTTCACAAAAATAAACCAAAATCTTGATATGACAGAGTTTTTATAAAGACAAGAGTTAAACTCAAAATAGAAGTCATGAGCATCTAAACAACCAGTCTAAGAAACAATGTCCATAAGAGTTTGTGTCTAAATGCCAGTACAGAAAAGAAAGATACAAAAAGGAGAGACAAGGACTACGAACGTCGGCAGCTACCTCGTGAATCTTCAATACTCAACCATGCATGAGATCAATGTCCTCCGTGACCGGATATACCTGGATCTGCACATGAAGTGCAGGGTGTAGCGTGAGTACTACTAACTCACTAAGTAACAAAAATAAATAAGGAACTGAGAAGTAGTTATGAGCTATACAATTACTGTTCACTTCAGTACTTTCAGCAATGAAAGTAGACATGATTCAATTCCGACAATATAAATTAAGTCAGTTGCACATTTACTCAGTTCAGATAAACCGGATACAATATTTGTTTTCCAAAAATTCAGAACAATGACATAATTCAACTAAGTGCAACAACAAAGGAACCAAATGAAACCTTTCAGGGTAACAATCACTCAAGCTCTCAATATCTCAGACACTCAGCTCTCAGTCCTCAATAATCACACTCAATAGGTACCTGCACTCACTAGGGGTGTACAGACTCCGGAGGGGCTCCTTCAGCCCAAGCGCTGTATCGTTGCGGTGTGCAGCCCGATCCAATCATAAAATTAGCCATAAGTCTCGTTGTAGTGTGCAACCCGATCCACAGTCCGTAAATAGCCATAAGGCTCGTTGCGGCGTGCAACCCGATCCATGTACATTCAGCCCTCAGGCTCGTTGCAGCATGCTTCCCGATCCATATACACTCACATAGCTCACAACTCGGCACTCAGGCCCTATCTCAGTCATTAACCTCTCTAGCTTGTCGAGCTCTCAGAAATCATACAAATCAGTTCAAAAGATATAATAACAAGTATCAACAAGAAAACAAGAGGAAACAAAGATATGACACGCAGGTAAAACTGTGATTGAGTTCAAGATAGCAAATAACAGCTAATTTAACAAGTACCCAACCGCTGCGGGTCCCAACAATGATATCATATGGCCTAAGCATGATTTCTAACATGAATGTCAGTCAAATTTCTAGAAGAAAGAGGGAACATGTAATTAACAATAAGCTATTCGACTTTACAGTCTCACGGGACGGACCAAGTCACAATCCCCCACGGTGCACGCCCACACGCCCGTCACCTAGCATGTGCGTCACTTACAAAATAATCACATCATACCAAAATCCGAGGTTTCATACCCTCAGAAACTTTTTTAAGATTGTTACTTACCTCAAACCGCGCAAAATCCTACTCGAAAATGCCTTTGCCCCTCGAATCAATCTCCAAATGCCCCGAATCTAGCCACAAGTAGTACGATATAATTAATATAGGCTAAAGGAATCAATTTCACAAGAAAAATACAAAATTATAAGCCAAAATTCGAAATAAACTCACCCCAGCCCCCCGAGCCCACATCTCGAAATCCGATAAAAGTCACAAAACCCGAAAGCCCATTCACTCACGAGTTCACTCATACCAAAATTATCCAAATCCGATATCAAAATCTCAGTCAAAATCCAAAATTTTAGTTAAAGAACTTCTTCCCATTTCCCCCAAATTTTCCACCCAAATGCGATATTAAAAGATGAAATTAGTGATATATTAGTGGGATATAACTAAAATCAAGTGAAAAATCATTACCAAATTGATGTCTCTAACAATCCCTCAAAATCTCGCCCAAATTCGAGCTTTCAAACTCAAGTTTTGATAAATATGGCCAAACCCTCGTTTTTGAAATCTTATATTCTGCCCAAGCAAATCCTTCTTCGCAAACGCGATACCCTTGTCGTGAGCGTGAAGACCACTCAGATCAACCCTACGTGAATGCGGGACCAACATCGCGAATGCGTAGGCAAAAAGGCCGGGGGTCCCAGCCGCTCAATGTTCTCTACACGAACGCGATGCCCTTCTTGCGTTCGAGGTGCACTGCTTAACAACCCCTTTCGCGAACGCGACCCCCACTTCGCGAACGTGAAGAACTATCTTCCTCCTGCCTCCAGCTCCTCTTCGTGAACGCATTACACCCCTCGCAAACGCGAAGAAGGAAACCAGCAACTCGGAAAACCAGAAAATCTACTATTTTTCACAAGTCCAAAATGATCCGTTAAGCATCCGAAGCTCACCCGAGGCCCCCAAGACCTCAACCAAACATACCAACCAGTCCTAAAACACCATACGAACGTAGTCAAACCCTCAAATCACATCAAACAACAACAAAACAAGAATCACCATCAAATCCAAACTTAATGAACTTGAAACTTCAAATTTCTTCAATCGATGCCGAAACCTATCAAACCACGTCCGATTGACCTCAAAATTTTCACACAAGGCATATTCAACATTACGAACCTACTCTAACTTCCGGAATCGGAATACGACTCCGATATCAAAAATTCCATTTTCGGTCAAAATCTCTAAAAAATTGACTTTCGCCATTTCAAGCCTAATTCTACTACACCTCCAAATCACATTCCGGACGCGCTCATAAGTACAAAATCACCCAACGAAGATAACGAAACCGAATAAACTCCATTCCAGAGTTGTCTTTACACAGTTCCGACTACGGTCAAAATTCTAAGACTTAAGCTTCCGTTTTAGAGACTAAGTGTCCCAAATCACTCCGAAATCACAACAAAACCTTCCGGCAAGTCTCATAAGCAGAAAAAGATACGAGGGAAGCAGTAAATAGGGGATAGGGGCTAATACACTCAAAATGACCGGTCGGGTGGTTACATCCTCCCCCTCTTGAAACAATTATTCGTCCTCAAACGAGCACAGAGACATACTTGAAGTGGTGAAAAGATGAGGATAACTGCTGCACATATCATGCTCGGTCTCCCAAGTCGCCTCCTCGACTGGCTGATCCCTCTACTGAACCTTCACCGAAGCAATATTCTTCGACCTCATCATTTGAACCTTCCTATCCAAGATCGCCATCGACTCCTCAACATAAGATAAATCCTTATCCAACTGGGCTGAGCTGAAATCCAACACGTGAGACGGATTGTCGTGATACTTCCGGAGCATAGAAACATGGATTACTGGATGAACTCCTGCTAGACTAGGAGTCAAGGCAAGCTCATAAGCAACCTCCCCAACATGTTGCAACACCTCAAATGGGTCGATAAACCTCGGGCTTAGCTTGCCCTTCTTTTCGAACCTCATAACACCCTTCATGGGTGACACCCGAAGCAAGACCCACTCTCCAACCATGAATGAAACATCGCGAACCTTCCGATCCGCATATCTCTTCTATCTGGACTGGGTTGTGCGTAGTCTATCTTGAATCAGCTTAACCTTCTCCAGATCATCCTGAACCAAGTCTGTACCCAATAATCTAGCCTTGCCCGACTCGAACCAACCCACTGGAGACCTACACCGCCTACCATACAAAGCCTCATACAGTGCCATCTGGATGCTCGACTAGTAACTGTTGTTGTAAGCAAACTCCATTAGAGGCAAGAACTGATCCCACTAGCCCCTAAACTCCATCACATACGCACAAAGCATATCCTCTAATATCTGTATAGTGCGCTCGGACTGTCCATCCGTCTAAGGGTGAAATGATGTGCTCAACTCCACTCGAGTACCTAACTCATACTGTACGGCCCTCCAGAACCGTGATGTAAACTACGTACCCCGGTCAAAGATGATAGATACCGGTATGCCATGTAGCTTGACAATTTTGCGGATATACACTCGAGCCAGCTGCTCGGAAGAATAGATAGTCAACACAGGAATGAAATGAGCTGACTTGGTCAGCCTATCCACAATCACCAAAAATGCATAGTGATCCGCTCCTACTTCCACTCCGAAATCTCTAACTTCTAAAGCAACCCAACTGGTCGCTGATGCTCATATTTCACCTCCTGGCAATTTTGGCACCGAGCTACATACTCCACTATGTCCTTCTTCATTATCCTCCACCAGTAATGTTGTCTCAAGTCCTAATACATCTTCGCGGCACCCGGATGAATAGAATACTGCAAACTGTGAGCCTCTTAGAGAATCAGCTCACGCAAACCATCTATATTGGGCACACATAACCTGACCTGCATCCTCAATGCACCATCATCCCTAATAGTGACCTTCTTAGCATCACCATGCTGGACCGTGTCCTTAAGAACAAGCAGATGGGGGTCATCATACTGACGCTCCCTGATACGATCATAAAGAGAAGACCGAGAGACCACACAAGCCAATACTCGACTCGGCTCAGAAATATCCAATCTAACAAACTGGCTGGATAAGGCCTGAACATCCAATGCCAATGGCCTCTCTGCTGCTGGAAGATATGCTAAGCTCCCCAAAACTCCGCCCGACGACTTAAGCATCGACCACCACATTGGCCTTCCCGGGATGGTACAAAATGGTGATATCATAGTCCTTAAGAAGCTCTAACCACATCCGCTGATGCAAGTTAAGATCCTTCTATTTGAATAAATGCTTCAAACTCCGGTGATCAGTGTAAATCTCACAATGGACACCATACATATAGTTCCGCCAAATCTTCAAGGCGTGAACAATAGCTGCTAACTTAAGGTCGTGGACATGATACTTCTTTTCATGGGGCTTCAAATGATGCGAATAATAAGCAATCACTCTGCCCTCCTACATCAGAACATACCCAATACCGATCCGAGAAGCATCACAATACATTGTGTAAGAGCCAAAAGCTGATAGTAGAACTAGAACTGGAGCCGTGGTCAAAGCGGTCTTGAGCTTTTGAAAGCTCTCCTCGCTCTCTTCTGACCACCTGAAAGGAGCACCCTTTTCGGTCAATTTAGTCAAAGGCGATGCAATAGATGAGAAAACCTCCACAAAACGACGGTAATAGCAAGCCAAACCGAGAAAACTTTGAATCTCCGTGGACGAGGATGGTCTGGGCCAACTCCGAACCGCCTCTATCTTCTTCGGATATACTTGAATACCCTCACTGGACACCACGTGCTCTAAGAACACCACTGAATGGAGCCAAAACTCACACTTGGAGAACTTTGCATAAAGCTTCTCCTCCCTTAACCACTTTAATACAATCATCAGATGTTGGGTATGCTCTTCCTGGCTACGAGAGTACACCAGGATGTCATCAATGAATACAATAACAAACGAGTCAATATAGGGCTGAAACACACTGGTCATCAGATGCATGAACGATGCTGGGGCGTTGGTCTGCCCAAAAGACATCACAAAGAACTCATAATGGCCATATCGGGTCCTGAAAGTTGTCTTAAGAATATCTGAGTCCCGAATCTTCAGTTGGTGATACCCTGAACTCAAATCAATCTTGGAGAACATCATCGCTCCCTGAAGCTGGTCTAACAGATCATCAATACGTGGCAAATGATACTTGTTCTTGATTGTGACCTTGTTCAACTGCCTGTAATCAATGAACATTCTCATAATACCATCCTTCTTATTTACAAATAGAACTAGTGCACCCCAAGATGACACGCTAGGCCGGATAAACCCCTTATCAAGGAGTTCCTTAAGCTGTCCTTCAACTCCGCCAGTGCCATAAGATACGGTGGAATAGAAATGAACTGAGTGCCCGACACCAAATCAATACCGAAATCAATATCCCTGTTAGGCGGCATGCCAGGCAGGTCTACAGGAAACACATCCGGGAAATCTCGCACCTTCGGAACAGAATCAATAGTAGGGGTCTCTGCACTAACATCCCTCACAAAGTCGAGATAAGATAAACAACCCTTCTCAACCATACACTGAACCTTCAAGTATGAAATCACTCTATTGGGAACATAGTCTATAGAGCCGCTCTACTCAACCCTCGACAACCTCGGAATCGCCAACGTCACGGTCTTATCGTGACAATCTAGAATAACATGACATGGAGACAACCAATCCATACCCAAAATCACATCATAATCGACCATACTAAGCAACAAAAGATCTATTCTAGTCTCCAGACTCCTAATAGTTACCACACATGACCGATATACACGGTCCACAATAATAGTATCGACCAATGGAGTGGATACATGAACATATAAAACTAGAGACTCACGGGGAATATCCAGATAATGAGCGAAATACGAGGACACATATGAATAGGTGGAATGAGGGTCAAATAATACAGATGCATCTCTATTGCAAACTGAGTCAATACCTGTAATCACAACATTCGAATAAATGGCATATGGTATGGCAGGGAGAGCATAGAAATGGGCATGACCACCCCTTGATCGGCCTCCCCCTCTCGGGCGGACCCTAGCTGACTGAGCTCCACCCCGAGCTGGCTGAGCGGGTGGTGAAGAAACTGGTGCTGATGTCATAAACTGGCTCCTCTGCTGAGCTGGACCTCCCACTAGACGGGGATACTGCCTCCTCATGTGACCAAATTCTCCACACTCATAGCAACTCCCTGGTGCTGGTGCTGGGGACTGAAGGGAGCCCCGGGCAACAGGATAACTGGTAGGAGGACCTAGCATAGACGAGCCTTGACCCGATGGAGCACGGGGCGAACTCTGAGTGGGGCGAGCACTGAGAGATGAATGGCCCTGCTTATAACTATGTGAACCATGGCCATACAATGTACCACAGTGAACTAGGCGATCCGTATGAGCATGTCTGAAAGGACGGCCCCTACCGTGGTGGAACTAACCCCCAAAAAGAATACCGCTAAATCCACCCTATCCACGAGGCCTCTTGGCCTCCCTCTCAACCCGCTCCTAGCTGTGAACCATCTCAATCTGACGAGCAATGTCGACAGCCTCATAAAAAGTAGCACCGGACACTCTCTCTAGTCATAAGCAATCACAGCTGAAAAGTGAGACAATCTATGAACCTCCTGGTCCTCTCCCTATCTGTGGGAATCAACTGGATAACATGATAGGACAACTCAGAAAATCTCATCTCATACTGGGTCATAGACATATCACCGTGACGAAGCTTCTCGAACTGCCTGCACAACTTCTCTCTACAGGACTTAGGTACAAACTTCTCCAGGAATAGACCGGAGAACTGCTGCCAGGTAAGGGATGCTGTGCCGATTGGCCTACACCTCTCGTAAGCCTTCCACCAACTAAAGTCAACCCCATTGAACTGAAAAGTAGTGAACGAGACCCCACTGGTATCTAGAATACATACTGTACAGAGTATCCTCTGACACATGTCCAAGAAGCCCTGTGCATCCTCTCCCTCGGTACCACTGAACGATGGAGGCTAGAGTCTCCCAAACCTCTCCAATCGACGCTGCTCGTCATCGGGCATGACATAAACCACATAGTCTTGAGCTACTACAACCGGATGGGCTGGTGGTGCCCCCGGTGTTTGGAGTCCCTGTACCACCTACTCTGGTGTGCGGGCGGCAGGAGTTTGAGCACCTCCTCCAGCCTGAGAAATGGCTGCTGCGGCCGGAAGAGAGACCGCCTGAGCAAGACTGGTGCACATGGTCAGAATCTGAGCTAAGGCCTCCTGAAGGCCTGGAATCACAATGGGCACAGGTGGTTCCTGAGCGGGTCCCACATGCTCATCCACAACTGGAGCCTGCTCCTGAATTGGGGCAACTGGTGGATCTACAGGTACTGCCCTAGCTGCGGTGCGAGCTGCACCTTTGCCCTTACCACGGCCTCGGCCTCTCGCAGCCCTGACTGGTGGTACTGGTGGCTGTCCTTCCTACCCCGTTGCACGCGTCCTCACCATCTCTGAGAGAATAGAACAACAGAATTCAGCTACGAGAATCAAACGATTCGTACGACAAGAATTCAAGAATGTGAAATTTCCTAAGGGTTCGGCAGCCTCTCGAAGATAAGTACAGACGTCTCCGTACCGATCCGCAAGACTCTACTATCATGCTCATGACTCGTGAGACCTATGTAACCTAGGCTCTGATACCAACTTATCATGACCCAAAACCCTAACCTGTCATGATGGCGCCTATCGATGGTACTAGGCAAGGCGATTTTTCAAAATACTTCAAATGTTTCACAAAAATAAACCAAAAGCTTGATATAACAGAGTTTTCATAAAGACATGAGTTAAACTCAAAATACAACGCAGAAAAATTGCCCCAAACATTATCACCAAGTCATGAGCATCTAAACAACCAGTCTAAGAAATAATGTCAACAAGAGTCATTGTCTAAATGCCAATACAGAAAAGGAAGATAACAAGAAAGGAGAGACAAGGACTGTGAACATCAGCAACTACCTCGTGAATCTACGATTCTCAACCATGCATGAGATCAACGTCCTCCGTGACCGGATATACCTGGATCTGCACATGAAGTGCAGGGCGGCGTGCAACCCAATCCATATACATTCATCCCTCAGGCTCGTTGTGGCATGTAACCCTATCCATATACACTCACATAGCTCACAACTCGGCACTTAGGCACTATCTCAGTCACTAACCTCTCCAGCCTCTCGGGCTCTCAGAAATCATACAAATCAGTCCAAAAGAGATAATAACAAGTATCAACAAGAAAACAAGAGGAAACATAGATATGACATGCAAGTAAAACTGTGATTGAGTACAAGACAACAAATAGCAGCTAATTCAACAGTGATATCATATGGCCTAATCATGATTTCTAACATGAATGGAAGTCAAATTTCTTGAAGAAAGAGGGAACATGTAATTAACAATAAGCTATTCGACTTTACAGTCTTACGGGACGGACCAAGTCACAATCCCCCACGGTGCACACCCATACGCCTATCACCTAGCATGTGCCTCACCTCCAAAATAATTATATCATACCAAAATTGTTACACCCCGCAATATTACGATGATGTTACTCTCCGCAGTATTATATTACGACGATGTTATACCCTGTAGTATTGTACGATGCATTTATCGTAAGATAATTGACATCAGTTCAAGGACAAGATTATTTGGAGATTATAAGTATTATGCTATTTCAAGAAAGCGATAAGTAAATTCGTGAAGGTGAGAGGGTAAGCAAATCGAAAAAAATGAGTTTCGTCGAAGGTTGTCATTTTGAGATAACATACGGTCCGAGCTATAATACCCAATATTTATGGAGTAGTGCCACACAAGCTACCACATGACCATGATAGCAAGATGTATAAAGTGTGTTAAAAGTGAGTAATATTATAAGTAATTTGGGATAATTCTTAATTATGTGAGTAATTGATTAATTATTAGTTAGTGGGAGATTAACAAGTCCATTAAGGAAAAGGGGTAAATATTTGGATATGTTTAAGGAGGCTTAACGTTGCAGCCCCCCAATATCAAAATTATGACTCTTATATTATGAGTGAAAGGTGACACATTTATATATATTATGTGGCTTAGTCATTAATATGTGGGGCCCAACCATTTAAAGCCTAAAACCTCTCTAATTCAAAGGGAGGTCTTATATCAAGTGTTATGCAATATATATTCCAGCAATAATTCAAGAATTCAAGCAAAAGAAATTCCTTAAGCATCTTAGCAACGTGACTTTGTTTTCAATTCTAAATATGCCCGGTATAATCTTTTTCAAGAATATCATACGGATTTTTCCCTACTCCGATCTTGCCGTCACAATTTTTGTCGCAATTGTCGTGTGTTAGAAGGATTATCTAGAGAACCGACTCAGGTATGTTAAGGCTATCCCTTCTTTCCATTTGGCATGATCAAAGTAACGATACGTAAACATAATGTTATTCCATAAATGGTTCTACTCTTAGTAGTTAAGGATGTCTATGTTATTCATTCTTGTAAAGTGATATTCAAGCATGTCTAAGTATGTTCCTAAGTCTCTATTGAGGTATTTGATAAAGATGTTAATGTTCATAATGGTATTATATGCATCATGTATTTACCACCGAGCTACGGTCGGTTGGGCAGTTATATATTTACCACCGAGCTACGGCCGGTTGGGCAGTTACACATTTTTCACCGAGCTACGGCCGATCGGGCAGTCATGCATTTACCACCGAGTTATGGCCGGTTGGGCAGTTACACATTTACCACCAAGCTATGGACGGTCGGGGAGTCATGCATTTACAACCGAGCTGCGTCCGGTTGGACAGTTACACATTTACCACCGAGCTACGGCCAGTCGGGCAGTCATGCATTTGTCACCGCGCTACGGCCGATCGGGCAGTTACCACTGATCAGTTGGGCAGTCATGCATCATAAGATATGGACAATAGTCTCAAAGAGAAGCAT
>AWOL01S0001895.1:251805-286624 GCA_000715115.1 Nicotiana otophora | reverse complement strand
TAACTTTTATTTTGCAGGATTAATATTTACAAATACAGAAATATTGACCGGGAATAACAAGTTACCCTGGCCATTAATACAATTAGTTACTACCGCTCTTTATTTTTATCTTTATCTTTGGTTAGTCATTTACTTCGGGCACATCCCCACAAAAAATGTGAACACCATTAAATTTTAGAAGAATATTTAATCTCCTTTAACTACTTGCTGTGCTCGTCTTTCACATAGCTAAAAAAGGTCCTATAATTTTCATTTCATTCGTTTTATTCCAGTCAATTTTTATAGTTATCCTAAATAGCGCTTTCGATTTTACAGTCAATTTCTTTATGGTTAACTAAATTGAGTGCTCTCAATACTCGAAAGCATATACGACGTTATCTATCTTCTTAAAAGAAATTAAATTATCCTATTTAATTGTGACCACGACACATTACTTAGTAAAGACGGAAAAACAACTTACATTCGGTATTTGCACACTATCGACGAACATAACATATATCTTTCACATAGTGTACTTCAGTAGATTACTTAAACATGATTAAATAATCTGGCCTGGTATGAATGGTAGCTAAGTGTGAATAAGTTTTACCGGTAAATTAAAGAGTAACAGATTTTATACCTATATGACTATATCATTCATAGTAATGTAATTAATAGATTAATCTGAGAGCTAGATTTCGTATTAAAAGAATATTGTCGCATCTGTTCTCTTTCCACAAAATGCCGTATAGCCCCTAGGGAAGTAATGATTGGCTTGCTTTCAAGCCCATCTTTTTCCACTCTATAAATAGCCTGAAATCTCCCCACAAACATCAAGCCCACAAATCTTATTTTCTCTCTTACTAGAAAGTGAGCCTTTGGCATAAACTAGAGAGTAATACACCACCATGGCTATGGTGGTATTAGTACTTGTCGTATGTATCTTTATGTCACTGAAAATTGCCTATGAAACTCTATCATCTTATTGGCTAACCCCAAGACGTATCAAGAAAATCATGGAAAAACAAGGAGTGCGTGGTCCGAAATCTCGGTTTCTTGTTGGGAACATCTTAGATATGGCTTCTTTTGTTTCAAAATCAACCAAAAATGACATGGATTCCATTCAACATGACATCGTTGGCCGCCTTTTGCCGCATTATGTCACCTGGTCTAAGATTTATGGTATTATTAATTTCGCCCCTTATTCCTATTGCATGTTTACTACTAGTAATTAATATTCTTGTGTCTTTGTTAATTAACAGGAAAAAGATTCATTTACTGGAACGGGATAGAGCCGAGAATGTGCTTAACTGAAGCGGAATTAATCAAAGAGCTTTTCTCCAAATACAGCACTGTTTCTGGGAAATCATGGCTGCAACAACAAGGTTCTAAGCATTTCATCGGCCGTGGTCTTTTGATGGCTAACGGCGACGCTTGGTACCATCAACGTCACATTGTTGCTCCCGCTTTCATGGGGGACAAACTCAAGGTACAGTATTTTACATTGTGAGTATATAAAAATTAAATTCTTTCAAAATATTTGATGAGGATAAAATGGTTGGATTTTTAATGATGAACAGAGTTATGCGGGGTACATGGTGGAATGCACTAAAGGGATGCTCCAATCACTAGGAAATGCAGTAGAATCAGGTCAAATGGAGTTCGAGATTGGAGAGTACATGACTCGGCTCACTGCAGATATCATATCAAGAACTGAGTTCGACAGTAGCTACGAGAAGGGAAAACAAATATTCCATTTATTAACACTTCTGCAGAACCTTTGCGCACAAGCTAGTCGGCACTTGTGCTTTCCTGGTAGCAGGTAATTTTATTTAGTGCTCATCTCACCACTTTTTCTTTTCGTTTTTCTTCTCAACCAAAAATAGATTTTAGATTCTTTATTTGATAGGAAATGCCCATTTCTTATTTCCTTTTTTTTCCTTTTCAGATTCTATTTTCTTTTTTCTTGTTCACGAATTATTGGTTAATGGTTAGTATAAATTCCAGAACATTTGAAAAAAATTAAGACAAAAAGATATACAGTTTCGACTCTTGGAATTGACAGGCGTGACTCTACTTCCGAGTAATCTCATCAATGCGATATGCATTGGCGGATGGACTGTATAATTACTAATTGGTTCAATTGGATCCAAAAGCCCACCATAGTAACGGATTTTGATTAAAAAATTGCCTCTATATATATGAGAACTTATTAAATTTTAAATACTATTAAATTCTGACTCATAATTGCAACAGTGTAATAAGGTATAGTATAAGAACCAAAAGATTAAATAATTAAATATAAATCGTGAATTCACCTTCTACTAACGCATGTCTTAAAAATGGTTTACTAAGCTGGGCAGACATTAATTAATTGAGTATTGTTATTTGTTTTTCCACAGGTTTTTGCCAAGCAAATATAACAGAGATATAAAAGCATTAAAAATGGAAGTGGAGAGGCTACTGATGGAGATAATACAAAGCAGGAAAGATTGTGTAGAAATAGGAAGAAGCAGCTCATATGGGAATGATTTGTTAGGAATGTTATTAAATGAGATGCAAAAGAAAAGAAGCAGCAATGGATTCAGCTTGAATTTGCAGCTAATTATGGATGAATGCAAGACATTTTTCTTTGCTGGACATGAGACTACTGCCCTTTTGTTAACTTGGACTTCTATGTTATTAGCAAGTAATTCCTCTTGGCAAGATAAAGTTAGAGATGAAGTCAACCAAATTTGCAAAGGAGATCCACCTACTGTTGAACATCTTCCAAAGCTTACTTTGGTAAGTACCAAGTTTTTTTATTATACATATTCTACTACAAGTAATGATTTTTTTTTTTGTGGCGACTAAACTCACTACATATTGCGGAAAAATTGTCAAAAAGACTTTTTAGGTAGAAAGCTGATGAAGGTCAATAGTCCAATCGCTGAAACTTATTCGTAGTGATACTTAAAAGTCGCCACAAAATATACTTTTCGTGTTGAATTTAGTCATTTATAAACAAAAAACAAATTCAAAGAGGTCGCCACTAAAAAATAAGTATTTTAGAGAAGTCTTGTACGATTTTCAAAAGGTGTCTTTGGATGGACTCGTTTGAGTGTGGTGATTGTAGGACTAGACTCGATTTGGGTACGTGGGATTGTTTAAAGTATTCCACATTTTGAAAGTTCTTTTTTTCTTTTCTTTTTTTCCTAATTTGACATTATTTAATTAGGGAGGAATGGAATTACGAAATATATAGATTATCACGCTCGAGTGTCCAACTGTCAACTAGCTAACTTGAAACTTGTTCTTGATCAATAAATTCCTTTCTTTAGATCTTGCTGCATATATAGCTTTGCTGGCACTGAGCAGTAGCTTGGCAAATATTAAGCCAGAGAAAAATATTTAACTATTATTTCACATAATCATGTAAGAAAATGGTGGGACTAAGTTCATTCACTGAAAATCAGAATGATTTAAATACTCTTATAGCTCTTTTGGCTCCTCATGCTTCGTTGGCTATTTATGTCATTACATTTTTGTAGTCTGTAGTAGCATGGTCCATTATTTTTTAATTTAACTTATATACACCGATAATATAAATTAAAAACGTTTATTCTTGTGCAGTTAAACATGGTAATCAATGAGTCGCTTAGACTCTATCCACCAGCTTCTGTTCTTCCTAGAATGGCATTTGAGGATTTTAAATTAGGTGACCTTCATATTCCAAAGGGTTTATCAATTTGGATCCCAGTACTTGCCATACATCATAGTGAAGATATATGGGGAAAAGATGTTAATGAATTCAGGCCTGATCGTTTTGCATCTAAGTCTTTTGCCGCCGGCCGGAATTTTCTCCCGTTCGCCGCCGGTCCCCGGAATTGTGTTGGCCAATCTTTTGCATTAATGGAAGCCAAGATCATATTAGCCATGTTAATATCCAAGTTTCGATTCACCATTTCAGAGAATTATCGCCATGCACCTGTGATTGTCCTCACAATTAAGCCTAAATATGGAGTTCAAATCAAGTTGACACCTTTGACTCCTTGAGAAATTTTGGCCTAGTGGAATTTTTTTTTTTCCAATAATTCTTTTGCTTATTAAGAGCAGTTTTTGAGGAGGGTGGAAAGCTTGAAAAATAGTACCGATGATACGAGTAGCTCTTTTATTTAATATATAATATTGGATCGAGATGAATTTAAATGAAATGATATGGTTAGTAAAAATTCAAATAATCAGCTCCAAATTGTCTTTACTTTAAGCCTGTTATTATTATTATTATTATATTATATTTTATTTTTTTGTCGAAAATTGAGATTAGTTGTGGTTATGCAGAGAAAAGGTGTGATGATCTTGCTAAACAAAAGATAAGTGATAGAAAGAGAGGAAGAGATTGCGACTATGCCTTTGAGGTTGATGAATTATCATTTATTCAGTGGGCTCAGAAAAAGATGGTTAGGAGATTAGAATAAGAAGTCAGGACAAGAACAGATATATGATAAGTTGATGAGGGACTTTTTTTGGATAAGCACCCAGCAATTCATTAATTAAGTAATGACAACACAAAAGTTGATATTGGTTAAAAAGGTTTTCTTCTTTTCTTTGATGCCCCCATAACATTTTTAACTTTGATAATGTTTTGATTCTTCTGTACCTTTTTCCCCAACTCAACTGATTCAACATAGTGCTCACTTTTCAAGTCGAAAATTATATATAGACCAACTTGGATTTATTTTAACAAAAAGGGTAGGGTAGGAAAATTAATAACCTTTATATGACACCCCATCATCTGTCTGCCCACTCTGGTCAATTCCATCAATATATGTTATTACTATGTATTACTCCTCTATATTTAGTATTATTTTTGCAATAATTTTAAAATCCTATATTTATTATTTAAACATAAGGAATAATGAATCAACCTTCTAGCTAGTCTTTTGCATTTAGATAAGAAGCTTGATTTTATAATAAAATTCGAATTAGAGACGTATACATATTACACATCCCGTAGTCTACCACCTTTGTTATTGAACCAAAGCCATGTCTATGTTTCTGAAATTGTTCAAATTTGCTTCCACTAATGAAGATTTTAGCACAAAATGTTTTAGAAACCTAATGCACGCGCTATTTCTATAACTTCTATTATTATTTAGAGGTGACAATCTTCTTTATTCGACCTGTAAAAAGAACTTCTCTAAATTTGAATTAAAGGCTTAAAGCACGAATGGTAATTCAGTATAGGTCCCCTGGCAAAAGATGCTATTCAAACAAAAGACAAAAGGATAAGTCATTAACTCCCATAATATTTTTCAGCTGTCAAATAATTTTAAAAATGATTTTATTTCTCGAGATTATGCAAATGTATATTTGCATTAGTCAATCCCTAGGTGTATGTAACACCTTGTTTAGGATTTTTTTTTTGGGTCCGTTGACTTGCTGTAAATTTTCTACTGCGATTTTTCAAATGCTTGGTGAGATAATTTTATTAAGGACTATTTATTCTTGATTTTATGGAAATTTTATTTTCTTATTTGATAATGGACAATGTTATTTTTACTCTTAGTGATGCCTAAATTTTGTATCCAATAAATTCAGAAGTTTCAATTTTAATTGTTAATTTGTTATATGAGAAATGCAAGTAAAGTTTGAATTAATTAAGAATGAAATATGTAAAGACATATACGTAAACAACAGCAGGCTGATGCGGTAAGTTGTCTTGTCTACGGACGTTGTACTGACGACAAAAAGAATCTCCCTCACTAATGCTCGAAGAATTCAACTAGTATTCAATATTCATCTTGTCTAATTACTAGCAAAAGGAAAGTGATAAATTTCTACAGTTGCCATATTTGTTTTGGTATTCGGACCAATCTGACCTTTAGGGCTTAGGGGTGTCTGGCCGGTGGAATTAGGAATAATAATCCTAGGAATAAAATGCAAAATTATTTTATCTCACATTAGATTATGAGTACTAATTAGTTTTATGAATCATTATGGAAAGTGAGATAACTAATCCCATAAAATATTCTAATTAACAGATAGAATATTCTTGTCTATCCCATTCCGACAACCAAACAACGTATTAGTAGTATGCACAAGATTTTACTGAGATGAGATCGACTTATTATCACAATTTAATTTATAAATGGGAGTAAATCTGAGATTACATAATTGTAACTTTTTAGGTATCTTCATATTCTAAATTGATAGCTACTTCAAATTATTTTTAAGTGGTGTCAATTTATTGTAAATCATATTTGAAAATTCTTCGTAAAGGCATGCTGGATGAGACTACTTAATTACTGAATGGTGTTTTCGACTCGATGTGTCATGAGACTGTGAGGCACCATTCTCACGATTCTCCACTTCTTTAAGTAAAAGAAAATTATACGCCATGAAAGTATTTGAATTTTGACGTTAATCTAACCCCTTTTGAATGTTTGAAATTTCGTTTGAAATAGTAGTTTAGCATTTGTTTTGTTTAACTGCGTAACTCTAACCATTTTGGTCTGACTAATTTAGATTCACGCAAAGTAAAATTTATTTAAAGGCAAGTTTCTTTATCATATTTTTTTTAATTTTTAAAACTCGAAGTCAAGAGCTTAATTAAAAGTTAGAGAGATTTTATTACCTTTTTTTTTTTAATGATTGAAGTAATTTAGCTAAAATAAGCAAAACGGAAATAAAAGTTTTAAGACGGCAAGTCAATGCATTGGAAAGGATTTTTTCAATACCAGACAATGTTATGGGTCTTGAGGTCGAGTGTTAACACACTCCTAAAGATATGAAATAAAATAAACAAAGCCGTCAGAAAATAAAAGACCCTTCTCTGTTTATAATAATGAAATAACGCACTCATACTCATAAAAGAATTTATCCTATGATAATGATTAGATGATAACACTTCACCACTTATTTTATTCATTTCCTTGCACGAGTGAATCTAAAGTGCCTTTAAGTTGAGGGCTACAATAAACACTTTCTTTTTTCTCCTTTTATTCTGATCTTTTTTTCTATTCCTTTTCAATTCTTTTTCCCCCTACCCCAGTAAAAAGATAATAATTGTAGTGAATTTTTCAAGCTAGTGACCTATTTACCCTTAAAATTGAGTAACAACTAAATTTGTACGCGGTTTAAAGAACACGCGATTTAATTCAATACGAATGATCTAAGAACAACAAGTAATTGAATTAAAGAGAAAATAAACGATCAAATCAATCGCAATGCAACAATCAAGCCTGGTCTCAAGTTGAACACTGAAATTTAGCCCCGATCGAACCCTCGATGTGGGCTCGGTTGTAATTAAAGGAAAGAATACTTGAAGAACACTTTGAATGATAGCCAGAACAAAAAAATGAGTTTTCATTGCTTTGATATGCGTGTCAACAATGTGTTAAAATAAAAAATATTCTTTCATTTATATAGTAGGGGAGTTTCAATCCTAGTACAAGTCTAAATAAGATAACAATCTTCTTTTTCCAGAAAATATCGATTCGCAGTTGATATCAGACGGGATTTGCGTCGTAATATCAGGTTGACGATGAATATTATGGCTCCCCTTTTGTCATGCCCGACCGCTTCTCTTTTTCCCGTGGTCTTGAAACTTTATTCGGTCCGGGTTCATTGTGTTGACGTGTCTAATCCTGGATGTATCGTTCATTCCTTCCAAGTTCTGATACGAGGGATTCTTCGGCCATGCTCGTAGTTGCTTCGGATCGTGCTTCCCTCTCGTTTTACTTATTAGGAAATAGGGAAAAATATTGCCCCCAATTTTACCCGTACATAGATGGTCCCCTCGCATTTCGGAGCGCAGATTTATCGATGACAAGAAGCGATTAATTGACCCGGGTTTCTTCTTCCGTACGCTATAATCGAATCGTCGGATCAGTGAAACACCCCATCAATCGCGTTGTTATGACTTTGGACACGTGTCAGTCGCTGGTTGACCGTCCTCGAATGCGAAATGTCACACATTAATTACCTCTTCTCTATAAAAGCTTCGATCCTTTCTTCACTTTTTTACTTTCCGATTCCAGAACTCCTTCATTTACCCCCCGAACTTTTCACTTGTCATTTACTCTTTCAAATCTTCATACATTGTTCTTCCTATCTTCATCTTCCCATCTTCAAATCTTCATACTTCATCCTTAAATTTTCAAGTTTGACCTTCAAACCTTTATCGTCATCTTTAAGTCTTCATATTTCCCAAAACTCGATGGCGAAGACTTCGAAATCTCTGCCCCAACAGACCATCCCTTAAACTTCTAACCCTGTCACGGATGCTGAGGTGGTCGTACCTGAAGTGGCGCCCGAACCTCCCCTGAAGAACTTCATCCTCGGAGTCTATTCTACAGAAAATAACTTCAAGGTCGAGAAAGCCTCCAGTCAACAAGATCAAGGCGAGGAGGTATGGAGGTACATATGATCCATTACCGAGGACACGCTCCTTACGATTCAAGAGGAATGCAAATGGGAGAGCAAAGAAGTGTTCGTCCTCGGTCCTAATGAGGACATCACCACACATGTGGAGGGTTATCTAAGTGTTTACACATACCACTTCACACTTACCTCGATGGACCCCATAGTCCTCGATTTTTGCAGAAGGTACGAGGTCTGCCTCGGGCAGATTCATCCGTCCTTGTAGAGGATCGTGATCCTCCTCCGCCACTTCGTTAATAACACCGAGGCATCCTGGTTCACCATCGATCACCTGCTTTGTCTCTACAATCCCTGATTTTTTTGAGGGGGACTAATCAAGCTCGTTCATTGGGCGAAGAAAGCTCCATTCTCGAGCATTGACGAAGATAGAGACCAAGGCTGGCAGAGGATATTCGTTCGGGTGAAAACTGAGGATCTCATTCCTTCCGAGTGCATGTCATTCCTTGAAAAGTGGAACCTAGCCCATAAGTTCCTCTCCTTCCCGAGTATCTAGAATTCCTTATGAATTTCTGTTCTTCTTTTTCATTGACGTTTCTATCATCGTGCAGTGGTAGCCCGAGTCCCCAACGCAGTTCCCCACTTCAAAGAATGGGTCGTGGGGATATCCATGCAGATGTTGTATTTCGAGTGCGAATGGCTCAAGCTCTCGAAGGGCAAGTGGAAAGCCTGTTCCCATGGTGAGCGATCTTCCAAACCAAACTTACTTACATATTCAAATGATTTTCTCTAAATCACTCTTTTTCTTTCATAGGTTTTTCCAAGACCACTGAGCTCCGGGCATTGGACGAGGGCGAGGCTTCATCGTCACTCGATAAACCCTCTGCTTTATGATAGCCTAAGGCTGCTGTGAAGAAGAGAAGAAAGAGAAAGTCTTCGAGTTCCCTGGGCGCCGAGGCTAAGAAGAAGAGGGCTACAGTCCGGGCCAAAAAGAGCATCAAGAGGAGTACCCGACCAAGGGTACCGGACCCCGATTCCCTACACTGGCTCAGGGACTATCGTGAAGGTGACGATCTGGAATTCGTTGCCCATGGGTCGGCCATTGACGAAGAAGAGCGGGCGGCAACTGGGGGAGGCGACCGAGAAGTTGACCCATCTATCATTTATGAGCCTGAAAGAAAACCAGTGGATACGACCTCCCGAGAATTTAATCATGCCCCGAGGGAAGCCACCGGTGTCATTGACATCACGAGATCGTCGTCCCAGATGGTGTCTCTATTCGACGAGGCTCATGTCATCAAGGAGAAACCAAACGAGACGTCGCGGGCCGCAGACGAGGACTTCAACCTATTTTTTGAGGGTATTGACATGGGCAAATTGGATGATTACTCTAGGTTTGGTCATCTAGAGATCCCTAAAAAAGACGTGTTGTCGAAAGCAGATAGGCCAAGTTTGAGACAGAAGTTGGTGAAGCGGTTCCCTGCTCCGAGCGTGGACCACGACCGTAAGAGAACGGTCGTGTTTACGATCCTGGCGGATACCCGATACTGTCTGGGCCGGTTGGCGTAGCCAGTTATCTTTGCTGCTTTGTGACCGAAGAGGATCAGGCGAAGATGAACGAGGTCAGCGCACCGAGCCTCTTCAACGAGGCACAACAAGCGCTGAACCGGGTACGCTTCTCTTTCCTTGTGACCCCCCCGTGTAGATCATCTAACCTTAGTGTTTCTTTATGACCCCATTACTTTATTTTCAAGCCTCGATGCTTCATCATGAAAGCTTCCTTCGGTCTCGGATGGAAGTGAGCCAGCTCGAGTTTGAGCTCAAGGAGCAAGTCCGGTAAAATGACATGTACAAGGCTCTTAGAGAGAAAAAAGGTGAGGCCCTCAAGGACCTCCCCATTCTCCAAGCTGATATTCAAAAAGCTCAAAAAAAGGCTTCGTCCATGAATCGGGAGCACTCTGTATTGGTCGAGAAGGTAAGGATATTTAAGATTAAAAATGAGAGGTTAAGTATAATAGCTAACGACGCAACCTCGCAGGTCCAAGTGAAGATATACCTGATTGACCAGCTCCGGGCCGAATGGACGAGCTCAAAGCTTCGGCCGAGACGTTGAGGAGCAGTATGGACCTTTTGGCCTCGGAAAAAGAGGCTACTAAAGAGGAGTTGGCATCGGTCAAGGACCAGCTCCGGGTACGAAGGATAAGACCAACAAGTGGTCTCGGCTAAATGACGAGCTCCGATCACAACTGGGTTAGGCCGTTTCAGAATGGGACGACCTTGACCGGGAGTATACCGTGTTGAAGTCCAAGTTAGAGCCAGTTTCGATTGATTCCTCTGATGTCGAGGAGATGCTGGCCTAATACAAAATGACGTTGAAATAGCAGAGGCCCGCTTAATAACAAAGGCTGAGTATGTAAAGTGGCTATCCCGGAAGGAGACCCTCGAGGAGATTCAAGCCCGGGGTTTTGATATGTCAGCTAAGATTAAAGAGGCTAAGAGGATTGAGGCCGAGGCAAAAGAGCTATATGAGCTTGAGGGTTCCGGTACTGAATCGGGCCCTGGTGAAGATTAGGCTGAGATGCCTTAGCTTATTTTTTGTATTATTTTGTACATTTTTTTTTGTTTATTTTGAGGTCGTTTTATTGTGGCTTTGTAAATATTTTTGGAATATATAAAATTTCCCCTTCGGCTATATATTGTGTCTTTTACTTTTCAGCATCTATTTGTAACTTTTTATTTGAAGATTGTCATTAATGCCTTAGCATAAAATTAGACATAATCTAGACTACTCGTTGCGCCGAAGCCCGAATGCGGCCTGGTTTTGATAACAAATCTAAGTTGATTCGGCTTCGAAATACTAGATAAAAACGAATACTTTGAGATGCTTAAATGTTTCAATCGTACACGACGGTGTTTGCCGAGGGCAACCTTTTAATAGGTTTTATTCATATGTAAGGACCTTACTTTTTTTAGTACGGACTTGGATGTCTCTGAGCCGTTTTGATTTGGCTGTAGCCTTTCATGTTCGGGCCCTACCTAATAAGCTTGGTGCCTCTGGGACTCGATTGCTCGAGCTGTCCGATCTCGTTATCGGACAACAGTCCCCGACTTGGGGCAGCCAATAGGCTCTAGGATTTAGAATCTGTTATTTGTTCTAAGTAACTCAACGAATGTATCGATGGTGCAAATGCATTGTGATAAAATATAGATGGCAAATTTCTTTCATTACTTTGCATGTAGAGTACATAATCGGAGGCGCATAAACTTTTTGCCATGGCAAGAATGAGCTACATGGGTACGGTTCGTTTGACCGTTTGACCCTTACAATGCATCCTAATCATCAATCCTTGGCTTTTAATATCAAATAAGAACACCTTCTAAGGGTAACTTAGGGCGTAATGGCGCCCTCGCCCACCCAGTATTTGAGATTGAGCTAGTGAAGGCTCGAAAATTGTCAGTCTAGTACGGATAGTCAACAATTCTGGCCTCAGGCCAGTCTTCGAAACTAAGGTGGCACGTTTTACTGTTGCCTCGTTAAAAACCTTGCCGTAAAACCCACTTCGAAAAAAAAAACCGGTTCAAGGGAAAAAGAGTACAACACGTGCTTTCAGACCTAGTTGTCAAATTTACCCTCGACCAAGTACCTGCATAAGTTATTCCAAAGCGTAACACATTTTAAAAAAAATTATGTTCGTACCATAACAGTAGTACCGCTTTAAGTGTGACACGTTCCAGTTGTTCGGTAGTTGTACATTGTTCCCTGATTCGAGCTTATATGAACCTTTTCCGATTATTTCAGTGACTCTCTATGGGCCTTCCCAGTTCGGGCCTAGTTTTCTGTCATTTCGGTTCTTGGTGTGCAGCGTAACTTTCCTTAATACCAAGTCCCCGACTTGAAAATGTCGAAGGTTAGCCCTTCAGTTATAGTACCTCCCCATCCGTTGCTTTTGGGCAGCTAACTAAAGCAAGGTGGCCTCTCGCCTCCCATCCAACAAGTCCAAACTTGTATCCATGGCCTCGCCGTTTGATGTCTTAGTAGCATATTGGAACCTTAGGCTTGGTTCCCCCACCTCGACCGGGATTAAATCCTATGCGCCACAAACTAAAGAGAACGAGGTCGCATCGGTACTTGACTTCGAAGTCGTTCGATATGCCCATAGGATTTCGGGAAAGATTTCTTTCCACTTCCCCTTTGAATCAGTCAATCTTTTTTTCAAGTTTTGAAGTATAGTTTTGTTTGTTGACTCCGCTTGCCCGTTCCCACTAGGGTGGTAAGGTGTAGATAATATCTTTTTAATTTTGTGGTCTTCGAGAAACTTACTTACCTCTCTGCCGACGAACTGCTTCCTGTTATCGCAAGCGATCTTAGCCGGTATCCCAAATCGACATATTATATGATCCTAGATGAAGTCGATAACCTCTTTCTCCCGAACCTTCCCGAACGCCTGAGCTTTGACCCATTTGGATAAATAATCGGTCATTAGTAGTATGTATTGGGCTTTACCGGGCGCCCATGGTAGGGGACCGACGATATCCATCCCCCATTTCATAAACGGCCACGACGATAGGATCGGGTGAAGAATTTCTCCTTGTTGATAAATCATATGGGCGTGTCTTTGTCACTCGTTGCATTTTCGTACGAAGTCTTTCGCATCCTTCTCCATCGCGTTCCAGTAGTAATCGGCTCCGATCAATTTCCGCACCAGGGATTCTACTCCGGAGTGGTTTCCACAGTGCCCTAGTGTACTTTTCTCATGGCGTAGTCAGTCTCCCCTGGACCCAAGCACTTGTCTAGTGGCCCGAAAAAGGATCTTCTAAACAATTTCCCCTCGGCTCAGCTGAATCTGGCAGCTTTGGCGCGTAGGGTTCTTAACTCCTTCGGGTACGATGGCAATTTTCCTTTCTTCAGGTAGTCTATGTATTTGTTTCTCCAGTCCCAAGTCAAGCTTGTAGAGTTCACCTCGGCGTGACCTTCTTCTACTACAGAGTTCACTAAATGTACTACTGCCCCGGAATCGAATTTATCAGAGTCGACAGGCGATCCCAAGTTGGACAATGCATCGACCTCGCTATTTTGACCACGAGGTACGTGCTATAGAGTCCATTCCTTGAATTGGTGTAAGGTGTCCTACAACTTGTCCAAGTACATCCGCATCCATTCCTCTTTTACTTCAACCGTCACGTTAACTTGGTTTACGACAAGGAGGGAGTCACATTTGGCCTCGATCACTTCAGCCCCAACTCTTAGCCAGTTCTAAACCTGCAATCGTATCTTCATAATCGGCTTCGTTGTTAGTCAATTTTACACTTTTAATAGACTGCCTAATTACGTTACCCGTATATGGTTTTAATATGAAACTGAGCCCGGACCCCTCCCTGAGCTAATCCCCGAAGTGAGCCGTAATTCCTTCTCGATCTTGGGGACCAAGGCCGGTGTAAAGTCGGCCACAAAGTCCGCCAAAATTTGAGATTTTATGGCAGTCCGGGGTTTGCACTCGATATCATACCCTCTAATGTCTATGGCCCATTTGGCCAACTGGCCCGAGATCTCGGTCTTATGCATGATATTCCTCAGCGGGTACGACGTCACGACACATATGGGTTGGCATTGAAAGTACGGTTTTAATTGCCTAGAAGCGCTTAATAATGAGACCGCTAATATTTCTAAGTGTGAATACCTTGTTTCGGCATCGCCTAGGGTTTTACTAACATAATAAATAATAAATTGTGTACATTCTTCTTCCCGGACCAGGACACCACTTACCTCCACCTTGGAAACCGCCTGGTGGAATAGTTATTCGTCTGCCTTCGAAGTGTACAGCAAGGAAGGGCTCGAAAGTTATCGCTTGAGTTCATCTAAAACTTGCTCGAATTCCAGGGTCCAAGAGAAGTTGTTCTTCTTTTTCAATAGTGAGAAACACCAATGGCTCTTATCCGACGATCTCAAAATGAACCATCCCAATGCGGCTATCTGCCCGGTCAATCTTTGTACTGCCTTAACATTGTCAACTACGGTGATTTCTTCTATGGCCTTTATCTTGTCCGGGTTGATCTCTATTCCCTGATTAGATACCATGAACCCGAGGAACTTGCCCGAACTGACCCCGAAGGCACACTTCTCCGGGTTTAGCTTCATGTTGTACTTCCTCAATATGTCGAAGGTTTCCTGCAAATGCTTCAAATGATCCTCTGTTCGCGAGGACTTAACCAACATATGGTCAATATAAACTTCCATTGATTTCCCTATTTGTTCTTCGAACATCCGGTTAACTAGGCGTTGGTATGTGGCACCGATGTTCTTTAGTCCGAACTGCATTACGTTATAACAGTAGGTGCCAAATTTAGTTATGAAAGAAGTCTTTTCTTGATCGCCTGGGTCTATCCGAATTTGGTTGTACCCGGAATAAGCGTCGAGAAAACTCTGTATCTCGTGTTCGGCCGTCACGTCGATCATTAGATCGATGTTAGGCAAAGGGAAAGAGTCCTTCGTACACGCCTTGTTTAGATCCTTTTAATCTACACACATCCTAAGTTTATTTTCCTTTTTAGGTACGACTTCTACGTTAGCTAACCAATCCGGGTATTTAACTTTCCGGATGGAACTTATTTTCAGAAGTTTAGATACCTCGTCCTTGATCAATTTGTGAGTTGTTACCTCCGGTGGGATCGCTATCATGTCTAGATGGGATCAGGCAAAACAATCGGCATTAACTTTAAGAAAATTAATAAATATTTTCTTTAGCTCGGGGGTTAGTTCCGTGCTCAGGTATACCTTTTGATCCGGTATGTACTCGATCAGTATGACCTGCTCCAACTCCTCGATCGTCGATTTGGTGACGTCGGTGCCATCGGGCACTATAAAAGATATCTGGACACCGTGGTCATCCTCATCGTCTGCTTCGTGCTTCTTCTATATTTTCGGCCTGGTTGAGGCCGGGATCATTTATTGCTATTTAGTTTTTTATCTTCGGTCGGTTCCCTACTTTCTGATGTCGAAACCGCGGGCAGCATAATTACTTCATCGACAACGAACATTTCCTTTGTGGCTGGCTATTCCCCGTAGATTGTTTTGACTCCTCCGGTATGGGAAATTTTAGCGCCTGATATAAGGACGAAGGCACCGCTCTCATGTTGTAAATCCATGGCCTTCCGAACTAGGCGTTGTACCTCATGTCCCCTCCGATCATGTAGAACTTTGTTTCTTGGGTAGTCCCGACAGTGTTTACCGATAAAGTTATCTCACCATTCATGGTCTCGCATGCCATGTTGAATCCATTCAATACCAGGACCGCCGGTATGATTTGGTCCTGCAAACCCAATTATTCTACGACCCTCGATCGGATGATGTTGGCTGAGCTACCTAGATCAATCAACACACGTTTAATCCGAGATTTATTGATAAGTACGAATATTACGAGTGCATTGTTTTGAGGCTGGATGAGGCCATCGGCGTTTTCGTTACTGAATGAGATGACTCCTTCTGGGACGTAATCTCGGGTGCGTTTTTCAATCGTGATAGAAATTTTGGTGCGTTTTATCATTTGCACTTGGGGGACATCCACTCCCCCCATTGATCATGTTGATCACGTGCTGGGCCTCCTCCATCACCTTTACCTTCGGGCGCTTCTTGAGCCGATGGTCGGTATGCCCCGCGAATGCTATTTTCGGGGTCACTTGGCAGATTGATATTGATGGCAACCTATGAGTTAGGGGGCACATCATTGCTAGGCACCACGTGATTGTTCTGGTCGTGGTGGCTTGACTCGGCTTTAACGTTCAAGTGAACAGGCTGAGAATTTGACATCCTTAGGTTAACCTGAAATCAAAACCTCAAAGAACAAGTATAAAACAGGGTGTGTTATGGAGATTTGTATCAAATCACCACTATTATCCTTTTCCCCACGGTGGGCGCCAAACTGTTTACCCTTAAAAATGAGTAACGATTAAAATTATATTTGGTTTAAAGGACACGTGATTTAATTCAATACGAATGATCTAAGAACAACAAGTAATTGAATTAAAGAGAGAATAAATGATCAAACCAATCGCAATGCAACAATCAAGTCTGGTCTTAAGTCGAACACTGAAATTTAGCCTCAATCAAACCCTCGATATGGGATCGGTTGCAATTAAAGGAAAGAACAACTGAAGAACACTTTGAATGATAGATAGAAGACAAAAATGAGCTTTTACTGCTTTGATATGAATGTGTCAACAATTTCTTAAAATGAAAAAAATTCTCCCTTTTATATAGTAGGGAGTTTCAATCCTAGTACAAGTCTAAATAAGGTAACAATCTTCTTTTTTGGTAAATGTCGATCTGCAGTTGATATCGGACGGGATTTACGTCGTAATATCCGGCTGATGGCGAATATTATGGCTCCCAACTTGTCATTCCCGACCGCTTCTCTTTTTCCCCTGGTCTCGAAACTTTACTCAGCCCGGGTCCATTGTGTTGCCGTATCCGATCCCGAATGCATCGTTCATTCCTTCCGAGTTCCGATACGAGGGATCCTTCGAGAACGTTCGTAGTTGCGTCGGATCGTGCTTCCCTCTCGTTTTCCTTATTGGAATATCGGGAACCGATTTTACTCGTACACATGACTAGCCCTAGTGAACTAACCATGGTTAGGTTTGCATAACACTGATATGAGTTCGCACAAATTAAAAAGAGAGAAAGAAATGACACAATTTACCACGGAAAAAGATTGAGCAATAAGTCTAATGGGAAAATATACTTCACCAAGAGAAGATCAGAAACATCGCACGATATAATCAGTAAGCAATATAACCGACACTAGGCCTAAGAATTAGAATGTGGAATACGAAAGGAAGTTATTTTTTCTAGAAAATATTTTTCGGTGCTTAATTAGTTAGTAAAAATTATTTTTTAGGAAAAATATATTTTAAGGATTAGCAAATTCGGCATTGTTTTGATGGAATTTTGAATATTTAAAATGATCAGAAATGATAATAATATTTAAATATTAACTAGAGCAAGTAATATAAGGCTAAAGTTAAGATACATGTAAAGAAAATGCGCCCATGAATGAGAGATTATTTTTCTCTGATAAACAAAAAGAAAATAATTTCCTCATAAAAAAATATTTTCTTTAAAAATGACTTCGGTTATATGTATTTCAAGCACAATATCCTACAAAGATGTCGTCTGTTCAGCTTAGAATGGAGCCAAATATTCAAGAGGAAACCTACAAAAACCGGCCATTTCTAAATTTCCAAAATCCTAGCATTCCAAACCTCTTTACATTTTAGTTCTCTTTACAGGGAAAAAGAAAGTGGAGAGGATCACAAGGGACAACAAACCTAATCAACCACGAAGACTAAAATTGTTTTGACTCTTCGAATTAATTAGTTCTTAAATCTAATTCCCATCCCTAATCCCATGATTAGACAGCTTCTTTTGAAGTCAAACTAGGGCCCTTAATCATCATCCCTTTGAT
The DNA here is from genome assembly GCA_000715115.1 of Nicotiana otophora. NCBI lineage: Eukaryota > Viridiplantae > Streptophyta > Magnoliopsida > Solanales > Solanaceae > Nicotiana > Nicotiana otophora. The sequence goes on along the minus strand of AWOL01S0001895.1, from coordinate 268,823 downwards.
TAAATATGTTTCAACTCATGCTTAAGATTTAAGATTTGTGCTCCACCATCATCTTCATCACTTTAACCACCTTCCCCCGCCACCAAGCCTTGCTTCCATAACTTTACCTTTAAAGTCTTTACTTAAATTACTATTTTTTGGGGGTTTATAATGATGTACATTTCTCCATTACAATATGCTAAATTAAGACAAAGATACAACTTGTTTGGATGGTTGTTACATATTGTATTTATCGCATTATCACTTTAAATAATGTTTGTTTGATTGTCACTTAAATTTTATTATATCGTATCGTTAAAATTATCGAAAATTGTCACTTTAATGTAATGACCGATTTGGTATGGTCGCGTCGTTACCTTATTTTTTTCTCATTTTGTCCTTATTATTAAATAATCTTATTTTATCATTTACCCTACTTTTTATATATTAATTCTATCTCGTACATTTTTCTTTGTAATATTGCAAGTTTATTTTTCATATTGTTGGTGCATGACATGATCATGAAACAATGACAAACAATACAATCTATTCAAATATCGTATACATCAAAATAATAGAATACGATACATTATAAAACGATACATAACAACCATCCAAACAAGCTGTTAAGTTTAACAAGTTATTGTGAGTTGAAATTTTTCGAACGCTAACTTCCAGTTCTGTGTATAATTACAAACTTAAGTGGCTGACAATCACTTCATAATGCAATTCTTCCCTCCCGCAATACCTATATTAAAAATGTACGTAGCCTCCCATCTTCCAAATGCTTTTGAACCTTTTGTGTAGTACTCACAGAGTCGAATTTAAAATTTAAAATTTAAAATTAGTGGATCATATTTAGTGTGATATATATATATAAGTTCAACTGAAAGCAATAGTTAAATTGAACCAACAGAGTCCTAGAAACGCGTGGCTTCATTTACATTACTCCAACTGTCCAACAAAGAATGGCTGCTACACCGATGACAAACCCCTTAAATAGTTTCTTTTTAATTTTCAACAAATTTGTTTACCTTTACTTTTAGATCTTAATCTCTCCAACACATAGTAATTTTTGAACTTTTATTTAAATAATTGCAACCACACAAACGCATAAATTACGACAAAGTGACTTACATGATTCTTAACCCTCGTTTCCCTCGTTCAACTATTCTGATACAACTAAGGAGAAAGGTGGATGGTGAAAGTGAAACTTAAGTATCTTAGCTATACTTAATAAAAGCTGGTAATAAAAGAAATTGTTGTTTTCTTTATATTCGCTTATAATTATGGTGGGAAATTAAGTAGCGAAGAGCATTGAAACTGACCAACATACTTAGAAGTGTAGAGATAATGAGTGGAAAATCTTACCAAAATCCACTCAATCTAGACTAATGCGTTGACTCTATTGGACTCACATGGCGGCAATAAGTGCGTTGAAAGATTGATCTTATTATTAGTGCAATGAAGATTTACCTTCTTTATGGTGCTCGACTTTACAAAAATTACACTATCAGTATATATAACTCAAATAGTTAATACTACATCAAATGAGAAGCTTTCTCTCTCTATATATCAGTATATATAACTCAAATAGTTAATACTACATCAAATGAGAAGCTTTCTCTCTCTATATATCAGTATATATAACTCAAATAGTTAATACTACATCAAATGAGAAGCTTTCTCTCTCTATATATCAGTATATATAACTCAAATAGTTAATACTACATCAAATGAGAAGCTTTCTCTCTCTATATATCAGTATATATAACTCAAATAGTTAATACTACATCAAATGAGAAGCTTTCTCTCTCTATATATCAGTATATATAACTCAAATAGTTAATACTACATCAAATGAGAAGCTTTCTCTCTCTATATATCAGTATATATAACTCAAATAGTTAATACTACATCAAATGAGAAGCTTTCTCTCTCTATATATCAGTATATATAACTCAAATAGTTAATACTACATCAAATGAGAAGCTTTCTCTCTCTATATATCAGTATATATAACTCAAATAGTTAATACTACATCAAATGAGAAGCTTTCTCTCTCTATATATCAGTATATATAACTCAAATAGTTAATACTACATCAAATGAGAAGCTTTCTCTCTCTATATATCAGTATATATAACTCAAATAGTTAATACTACATCAAATGAGAAGCTTTCTCTCTCTATATATCAGTATATATAACTCAAATAGTTAATACTACATCAAATGAGAAGCTTTCTCTCTCTATATATCAGTATATATAACTCAAATAGTTAATACTACATCAAATGAGAAGCTTTCTCTCTCTATATATCAGTATATATAACTCAAATAGTTAATACTACATCAAATGAGAAGCTTTCTCTCTCTATATATATAGTTTTTGGTCTAAATTTTCTCGGTCCGAAACACAAATCTACTATCTAATTCGATCTTAATTTAACTATTGACTCAATGAAATTATTCAAATTAAAGTTACATAATTAGAAAACACCAAAACCACTACAATTCACCATATTTCAATTACAAATATTGTAAGATAGATGAAAAATAGTACTCAAAGAAACAATTATTTGACTACCCAAATATTAATGATAATGATATATAAAAAGAAACAGCGTGAGTGCTACCTTTGGAAAATGGTATTTTCGAATTCTAAACTAAGTTTTCGCACCAATTTGGTGCTGTTTCCTGAAAACATATATATAATCAACTACAAAAGAATACATTTTACAAGAAATGAAAGAAAAACTTAAACAATGACAGTATGTCAGTCAAAGAGTAGAAAGTGTGTTTTGGATACGAATATGATGTCAACTACGGTATTTTTGTAATTTTTAAATGCACATAATTAATTAACTCTAACAATACAACTAATGTTGGCGCCAGCCAGGTTTTATAAATATTGACATTGTCGTCAAATGTCCCAAGACAAAAAGTAGACATAAATAAATCGTACTGAAACTGATTTAATTCTAAATAAAAGAAAAGGGCAAAAAACATAAATAGGCAAAATTTAAGAAAATTTCCAGCAATAGCTATTTTACACACATGGCAACTAAATAATTATATTCCTAGCCGACATCATTAAATCATGTACCTATAATCACACACCCAACACATTTATTTCCTTAATGAAAATGTTCCAAGTACTTTGTAACATTTTTTCCTATATTTCTCTTAAAACCAATCCCTAACATATTTAAATGGTAATATGTTTTCCTATTTTTTTGCTAGAATTAATTCATTCCATAACAGATTTTCTACTTTCCATACATGGATCTATTTACTAGAAAAAAAGAATACATGTACCTTTTTATTCAACATAAACTCTAACGAAAGTATACATCTTTATATTTGAAAAAATAAAATACATATGTTTCAAAAAAAATATAATTTATATTTGAGGTATATATACATTATAAACCATGTAATTTTATATATGATTATTCCGGGGAATACTTTCTTATTAAAAAGATCAAAGGTATATTATTACCATTGGTATACATAGTATTTCTCATTAAAATGGTGTATTCTTAAAGAGATCACAAAACGTATATTCTTACGTTAATATTTATATACATTGCATTTCTAAAAATAAAACAATTATATCAGATATATGCTAATATATTACCTTAATACCATCATAACATATATTGAGTTATACTATGTATATTAATACATTAGTATACCTCTAAAAATGAATTATACCAGGAATATATAATATTATACTTCAATAAAAATATAATATAATTGAGTTATATCATGTAAATTACCTTTTCCCCTGTATTAATACAATAGTATAAACAGAATTCCTCTAAAAAGTTATACCAAATATATGTATAATAAATAATTGGATATGTAGTATCATTTCATAATGATTAAATGAGTGTAACAGTTAAGAAATGTAATGAAAAATATGAGATAACTGAATCACTAATTTAAAATAGGAGAGTGTGTTAAAAGACAAATATCCTATAATTTGTGCATTTTAGCTGCTCATTAATTATGTGCATAATCTCTATATGTCATTAATATAAACGAATTTTTCATTTATGGAATAAACAAAGAATAGTATTATTTTGTTAGATATTTTTTAAAAAGTGATCAGCTGTGTATTTTATCCAAAAGAAAATTAGTTTTCAATTACTTAGATAAAGCAAGATGCTTAGGCTAACTCATAATATCTTAGTGCTCAAAATATATATTTAGATACAGGCATTTCACTCTTGAAATGAAAATAACAAAGAACGCCTAAGCTAATTGACCGAATTTGGTTTAATAACTTTTCACTACTCGATCATTTACATATTTTGTCACACCAACCATATAAGCTAACTAGGTATAAATTAATTCATGAATATACAACTGATATACGTAAACAACCTGTTTGATACACGACCGACAACCATACCAGTATGACTATGAGGGTCTCGAAGAAATCAAACCACTAATCATATTGATATTTTGGAAGTAGAGGAATTTTAGGGAAACTATCATGTGTCACGTAAAATGGAAACAAAAGTCCCCATGCAATACGTGGGGAAAATCATTGACATTGACCTTATGCTTGTGCTCTCTTTAAAGGTCTTGGCTGCATATGCGCGGATATATAATTTGAAGTTTATAAATTTCAATTTAATAATTGGGTTCACAATCAAATATTTAATAAAATTTTAATGCATATACAAAATCTGGACAAAAGTTATTAGATTCTCCATCTTAGCCTCCGGATCAGCCCCTGCTTGGCTAAGATTAAGGCACTCATAAACCAGTTGACTAACACAATTGTATAATTAACCCTATGGAAGGCGTGTCAGAAACCAGAAAAGATAAAGCCTCCAAAATAGGATTTTTGGTACAACACTACAACCTAACCTATTAATTAGCGTCTTTCAAGGTTCAACAAAAGACCGAAAGAAAATAAGTTCTAAGATAAATAAAGGGCTGAGAATTCCACTCAAGGAAAAGAAGTAAACGCCAAATTGTGATTTACCCCATTTTTCCTTCTCTTTTTCCTGAATGAAGTCAATTGCCACAAACGAAAATGGCAATATTCTAACACAAGGATTACCTGAAATTGAGTGGTCTTTTCATGGTGACTTTCTTATTCACTTGGAATATTATCCCTTATTTGAACCATCATTTCCCGGATATCCTCTCAAGATTGCCGGCCATGAAACCATTGTCTAAAAACAAGTTGTTATAATGTGATTGTTTTATTATGCCAACTTCAAAAAATCATCACACTTCCTAACAGAGACATGATTATCTTATGTAGATTCTCTTTTTGTAGTATATGCCGAACCTGATGTGTCAAGCAACAATAGACTTGATTGAAATAGTAACTCTTCTTTCCTATCCAATTTAATTGTACAAACTGGAACGTACTATTATTTTGGATAAATTAATTGCCAGTATATATTGTGCATTATTCAAGATTAGTGATAGTTTCTGTAGAGATGCAAAAGAAACTAATGCCATGAAATGACAAGAAGATGATCCAAAATCTTAACATGCGGGATATGCAATTACATAGACTAGTTATGAGGGGTATTTGATAGACGATGCTAATTCAACCTTTTCCAAAATAGAGCTACCCACCCAATTTTCTCTCTGGAGAATGGGTAGAGTGGACAAGTGGGTAAGAGCACTAATCTTTGGGTGGAGCATATGACAAATTGAGAACAGCAAACACTTTATTATGGCCATATATATCGTGAAATTTATCGAAATAATGTAGGCATAATAATAGCAAGCCTATAAAGACTTCCTTTTTTTTTTTGGGCCTAAACTCTTTGATACGACAAGACAGGAGACGAGGCGAGAGAAAGAAGCTCTTTTACGTACATGAGAGCAATAGCATCATGTGTAAAACGCAATAAGAAAGTCATTTGCTATTTCACTGTTCTTGCTCTGTACCGTTTGGGAAAACCACTCAAAAAAGTATGTCAAACACCCAAGAATAGTCCACCATTTGCTTCACCAAAGCCAGTCATAACTCGCAAAAAAAGGCAGAAATCATGCACTGGTCGACAAATCTACTATAATCAGTCTTTGTGCACCACTTACTTCCCTTTTCAACGAGATCTCAATCCAATCAGGTACATCAGGGAAAACTATGAGCCACCCAGGAAAATAAGGGCTTAACTTGTATACAAATTATACCGACAGTTCAAAAGAATCTTTACACGATTATGTCGCCAAGTAACTCTCTATAATAATAAGTAGCATCAGTGATAAGTAAAACAAAGCAGGTAACCGGCTACAACAGGTAAAATACACTGATAGAAAAGAATTTAGCATTGTATGCGGATTTAAGTTAAATCTGTAAATCAAGTGCACACCCAAGCTTATATTATTTCAAAAGGTATTAGAATGCAATGCAGAGTACCAGTCTCCTTTATCATAGCAACAGGATGAACAAACAAATGATAGAACGGAATGAAGGAAAATCAGGATAGCCCAGCTGTTCGATGTCAAAACAAATTATAAGAGGACTAAGACATAATTCTTATAAAACGAATGCTAAGCAAGTATACCAAACAATTTATTATCTCGTTCCACGTGGGCCAGCAAGGCCCAGACATCACTGCTAAAGTTACACAAGGGTTTGACCCTGTCCAACCAGCCCAACCTTTTTCCAATGCTTTTAGCCCATGGGACCAGTACACAGCCCGAGGGTTGAGCCCAGCTCGTTACAGAAAAATGAGGGAGACACAAAATACTTTCCCCATTTAGACAGGAGTAATATTGCAGTACATTTCATGAAGATTCAAATTTTAATTATATTTAACAGAAGAAATTAATCTAATCTAATTTAGTAATGAAAGTTGTCGAATTGACTCTCGAGAATGAACAGCCAAACGCATACTAACCTCGAGTATTTAAGTATGCTTGCAACCATATCAATGCAGATAAAGGTTGCCAACAAATATGAACCTCCAGTCTTGCCAGGAATACAGGAAAGACCATAATACAACAATGTCTTGTTGGAAATTAAACCAATATTAATTACTATTCATACGCCGTCTAGGATTTGGTATTTACTAGTTTATTTAATTCATGTCTAATTAGGATTTACAACCAAAATTATGTAGAAATAGGTTTTCTAGATTCTAGTCAAATCTGGTTTGTAGTATTATAAATAGGGGTGCTACTATATGTTTTCTATTGTGGAGAAGTAGCTATGATGTAGAGAGATTCAAGAGTTTATGAGTTGTGAAAAGCCTCCTACCACGTTCTCTCCCTAGTTTAATAAATTTCTTCTATATAGCCTTTGTGGAATTTTTTGCTTGTGCCTAAATTATTCTTGGGGTATTTCAATCCTTTAAATTGGTATCAGAACTTGTGTGAGATTCTGTCAGAGCCTGTGTGAGATCCTGTCAGAGCCGGTAAAAGATCCAAAAATATATGGATACTCTATTACCTGGTTGTCCCGTTTTTGTGTTTGATGGCAAAAATAATTTTGAAACTTGGTATCAACATATGAAGAATCTTTTTAAGGCTATTGGATTATGGTCCACCATTGATGAAGAATTTGAGAAACCTCCAGAAGGCACAACATTGACGGGTGATGCAGCTATGCATTTGGAGAAGAAAAGATATTTAGATTATAAGGCATGCTACTATCTCGCCATTAAGGTCGAATTGCATGTATCTAAAAAATATTTGCATGTAAAGTCATCAAAGGAGACTTGGACAATCTTGGTGAAGTCATATCGAAAAGTTGCTGACATAAAGAAGGAGAAACTGCAAGAGTTTAGGAGTCAATTTGAATTGGCTCGTATGAGACCAACAGAGTCTATCAAAGAATTATTTACAAGAATTGAAGAAATAGTCAATGGTCTAAGGACCAATGGAGAAGTATTGGAAGAAGTTAAAGTTGTTGAAAAAATATTGCAGTCTCTAAGTTTAATGTTTTACAACAAGAAAGTTATTTTTGAGGCTACCAAAGATCTTAGCATGCTCAGACTTGATGATTTAAAAGGTGAATTGATGACGTACGAGATATCAATGAATCAACAAAAAGATGAGACATTGGAGGAGGCATCTCGCAAGAAAAGGATGATCAACCAAAAGAAAAAGAAGACATACCATATCTAATATAAATAAATCAAGAAGGCCAAAATTCAGAAATAGAAAAGAAAATAAGAGAAGGTACATGTAATTTTTGTTGTGATAGAGATTCCATTGAAAGCGAAAAGAAGTCAAATAATTTTCAAATTGATCTACCAAGAATTTCTGCGATTGTTAAAAAGGACGATTTGGTTGCAAGAGATGCCTGTCCAAAAGAGATTGATGTTTTACAAGAAAAGTTATTTGATGGTATTGAAGATGAACCTAGTAACGAAAAAAGCAAAATGATTCATCAAGAGAAAATTTATGATAATCTACCCAAGATTGAAGCAGAAATAATTTGGGATTCAGAACTACAACACATGATTATAGATATTGAAGATGCAATCAATTTTGTGCCTGTCACACCTCCTTTTTCCGATGGGATAGGGGAGTTTTTCCAATTAAAGTGACGTTAATCGAAATAAGATTATTTAATTAATCAGAGTCGCCAACTGGAATAATTGTTATGGTGTCCCAAGTCACCGGTTTATTTTAAAATCCCAAATCGAGAAAATTAGCTCTTATTTATGGTTCGCGAACACAGAAGACCAGGTAAGGAATTCTATTAACCCGAGAGAAGGTGCGAGGCACTCCCGAGTTCCGTGGTTTTAGCACGGTCACTTAACAATTAATACTTGGCCTAATTATCTGATTTATTACATATTTGAAACCTAATGTGCATTTTTACTCTTTAACTGCTTTTAAATATAATTGTAACTGCTTTTCAGGACTTATGGCATTTAAATAAGTCACGATGTCGCGCACTTATTATTTTTGTACACATTGCGAATCGCGTCACGTGAAACGCACCCGCGATTTATAACATGTTAATTTTAATTATTTGAAGTTATAGTCGAGTTACGTGAAACGCATACTCGAATTGAGGTTTACGTATCATGACTATGTCACGGGAACCATACCCATAGTCACGATGATTTATTCATCGCGCCTAAAGCAAGCTATGATGTTCATGATTTAGTTGTTTCTTCCTAAACTTTGGGATTATTATGAAAGCCATAATTCATGAAAATTATTATTATAGAAAAGTGTACCACTTTGCTATTGTTACAATTAGAGAATTAAAGCAGTAACACCAAACTCTCTTGGAAATTAAACCATTTGCTTCAACTAAAAATCACGAACGACAGCCCAATCGAAATCAAATTTTGATTAAACAGAAAATTTTTATAAACCATGATTCAACTAAGAAAATTCAAATCCCTTAACCCATAAAACTTAACCAAAATTTAGTGGCTCTTATTATATTTCAATCATATATAGATTATCAAAATAAGAAAGGGAGATGAGATAGACCTTAACTGTGAAGTTCCCTTTTAAGTGAAGAAGCTTGAATCTTGTACAAAAGTGAAGAAACGAGGATTCGACTAAAGAACAATAACGAGACCCAACAGAAAACCAATCGAACCGGCGAACTTGAACCACGAACAACAGCCCAATCGAATGAAATCGAATTGACCTCAAGCTTGATTGAATTCCATGATTTTGGAATGGTAGCCCAGCAGAAGAAACATGGATGAATATTTTTTTGTTTTTGTATTTTTGAAATTCTGTAATTTTTAACCAAACTTAGAAAAGGTTGAAACCTAAAGAAAACTCTTCTTTTGAACCAGAAGAAAAAGAATTTAAAAATAACCCTTTGTGTTTATCCCTGAATTGAGCACAACCCACTTGAGGATCCCATTTCTTGAAAGCACCAAACAGGAAATCAAAAGAGAGAGTGACGGTCCTCCATTTTGGGGAAGTGCGACTGTCTCCTTTTAGAATGATGGGGGGGGGGGGGGTCTGATTTTCTTCTGTGTTTTTTGTGCGTGTCTCTTGTGGCTGAAGTGGGGGAATTAACTTAGGATTTTTGGGTGTTAATTTGATTTTTATATGGTAGTGGGGAGTGAGTATTGGCCCTTTGATGAAAGTAGATCAATGGTTATGATTAAGGGAGGGGTTTGATGGGTGAGAAAATGATTTGGGCTAAACGGGATTAGGAAGAATGGGCATTTGTCTTGCTGGGCCACCAAAATCCGAAAATGAGCTCCCAATTGGCCCAAATTCAATTCTTTCTCATTGAACAAAAATAAAAATAAAAATACAAATACTACCAAAATATACTAATTAATTTTAGTTAATAAGAATAAAGTATTTAAGTGAATTATATATTAGAATGAAAATATTTTTGATATTTTTTAAATGTTATAAATATTATAAAATACTAATAAGCTAAAAAACTATTATAAACTATTTTTGTGTTTTCAAACTTATGTTTTAAAATTAAAACTAAAAGTTGACTGAAATCCTATTAAAAATAAAAATAAACAAATATTTTTGAAATACTACTTTTAAAAGTTGCGCAGGTCAAAAATTACGTACTTACAGCTGCCCCTCTTTGCTTGGAAACACGAAGTATTTTTGAGCAAAGAATCAAGTAAGCGACGTAATTTATTTCTGACCTGACACTTATTCAAAAAGATTGTGACCGAGCACTGGTATTTGAGCTGCCTACATATTATTGGCTATAAAGGAATCAGGCCAAGTGTAGTTCAGAAGTGAATGAAGTGATGGAGTATGTGGAGAGGATGAGAGAGTCGAGTGAGGTTCCGTCGAGGTTCCGGTCCGTGGTCCTTGCCATTACATGATGAATTAAAAGCAAAAATTACAATAAAAATAAAAGAAAAATACAAGATCCTATCTACTTCTTGTCTTGAATCTTCCTTCAATCTCCACTTGATACTTCAATATAAAACTGAAAATTCACCCTATTATTCAGGTGGGCATCCTGCTGACTTGAATTTGAAGAAACCTGAAAGTTGACCATATTCTTCAGGCGGGCACCCTACTGCTTGCACTTGAAATAAACTTAAACATGCGGTAGACTTGAGCTTGCAAACCTTGTTCTTCAGGCAGCTCGTTCTACTTCTGATTTGAATTGAAAAACTAGAGGTTAACCCTAATCTTCAGGAGGGATCCTGCTGCCTCTGACTTGAAATTGAAAACTGAAAATTGACCATGTTTTTCAGGCGGGCTCCTGATGCCTCTCTGACTTGAACTTGTAAACTGAAAATTGACCATGTTCTTCAGACTGGCTCCTGATGCTTCTCTAACTTGAACTTGAAAATTGACTCTGTTCTTCAGGCAGGCTCCTGATGCCTCTCTAACTTGAACTTGAAAATTGAAAGTTGACCTTGTTCTTCAGGCGGGCTCCTGATGCCTCTCTAACTTGAACTTGAAAATTAAAAGTTGACCCTGTTCTTTAGGCGGGCTCCTGATGCCTCTCTAACTTGAACTTGAAAATTGAAAGCTGACCCTGTTCTTCAGGCGGGCTCCTGATGCCTCTCTAACTTGAACTTGAAAATTAAAAGTTGACCCTGTTCTTTAGGCGGGCTCCTGATGCCTCTCTAACTTGAACTTGAAAATTGAAAGTTGACCCTGTTCTTCAAGCGGGCTCCTGATGCTTCTCTGATTTGAACTTAAAATCGATTTCTGAAATATTGACCCTCGTTCTCCAGGTGGGTGCCTGCAATCATAACAAACAAAATTTTCTGCCCTAGTTTGCACTAGGAAAATTTGTGAGTTATTAGCAAAGCTATAAATCACCTGTGCTATCGGTGAAGGATGCAATGATGAGACTAAAACTAGAGACTCGACTAGGATGTGCGTCTCCTGTGAGTAAAACCAAGAAAAGTTTAACTAACAAATGCGTCTGCTAAGAATAAAACCTGAATGCCCCAAACTAGGAAGTGCATCTTCTAGGGGTGACACTTGAATGACCCAAACTAGGAAGTGCGTCTCCTAAGGATGAACTCAAACGACCCAAACTAGGAAGTGCGTCTCCTAGGGGTGAAACTTGATTGATCCAAACTAGGAAGTGCGTCTCCTAAGGATGAACTCAAACTACCCGAACTAGGAAGTGCATCTTCTAGGGGTGACACTTGAATGACCCAAACTAGGAAGTGCGTCTCCTAAGGATGAACTCAAACTACCCGAACTAGGAAGTGCATCTCCTAGAAGTGAAATCTCAATTTATGAAGTGTGTATCCTAAAAGAATGACCTGAAAGACCTAGACTAGGAAGTGTGTCTCCTAGGGGTGAAAATTAAATGATCCAAACTAGGAAGTTCGTCTCCTAAGGATGAACTCAAACTACCCAAACTAGGAAGTGCGTCTCCTAGAAGTGAAATCTCAATTTAGGAAGTGCGTCTCTTAAAAGAATGACCTGAAAGACCCAGACTAGGAAGTGCGTCTCCTAGGGGTGAAACTTGAACTAGGAAGTGCATCTCCTAGAAACTGAATAACTCAAACTAGGAAGTGTGTCTCCTAGATGTGAGATTGAGCCTAAGAAAAACTATAAACTGAGCTTGACTAGAATAACAACTGACCATATTTTTCAAGCGGGACCCATGAACTCAAGAAAACTAGATTAACAACTAACTCTATTCTCCAGGCGGAACCCCTGAACTAAAGAAAAACTAAAAATTAACTTAAGAAAACTAAAATTGACCCTATTCTCCAGGCGGGACCCCTGAACTCAAGGAAAACTAAAGATTAACAACTTAAAAAGCTAAAATTGACCCTATTCTCCAGGCGGGACCCCTGAACTTTAAGAAAAACTAAAGAGTAACAACTAAAGAAAACTAAAAACTGGCCCTATTCTACAGGCGGGACCCCTGAACTTAAGGAAAACTAAAGATTAACAACTTAAGGAAACTAAAAGTGACCCTATTCTTCGGGCGGGACCCTTGAACTCAAGAAAAACTAATGACAAACAACTAGAGATAAAAAAAAACTTAAGGAAACTAAAAACTTACCCTATTCTCCAGGCGGGACCCCTGAACTAAAGGAAAACTAAAGATTAACAACTTAAGAAAATTGAAACTGACCCTATTCTACAGGCGGGACCCTAAACTAAAGAAATGCTAAAGACTCTTCCGGCTAGGGAAACTGCCTAGGAGGTACAGTTCTTTTCAACTATGGAAGTGTCTAAAAGGTAAAAACCTTCTCAAACAGCCTTTGTGCTGACAAAATCTGGGCACGACACTCGAAAGTTTCAAGCTTCCAAGCTTTGATTTGGACAAAGTCTTCGTCTCTGTTTCAAACAAAGAAAACTTGTGAATTTAAAACACGGTGGTTGGTTTGTGGCCTTGATCTTGAGGGAGGTTGCTCCTACACTTGCCATGATAACTTTGATTTCAACTTGGAAGACCTTGATTGTTATTGGCTAACCATTTTATCTATCAATCCTTGCCACAGAAAACACATCCGATCCGTTCAGAACCAATACCTTCTATCTCTTGCATTGTGCTCATGAATTAACATTTACCGAACCTTTGCATTTCACATGAATCCTAAAGCACGTCAATTGTCGCCAACTCAGTGCGCATACTGCTCTTTCCTGGCTTATGCCACTTTGATGTGCTTGCCAAACTCCGCTTTGTGCAATTGGAAAGCTGGTAGCAAATTTTGAAGTCATTTCTCACTTGTTCTGACAAAACAGACTCAAGAGGACTTAAACAAAGCAAAAAGAATAGAGAAAGGGGACAATGTAAATAGATGATATCTAATAAGAAAATTACCAAGTAGATGCTTATCAAATGTGGATACCAACTCTAATGACCATGACATGCATTTTGGATTAAGTGGCCTGATTTGTCACGCAAGTCTGATCTTCAACTCTTGTTGTACCTCTAAGCCGTGAAACTAGGCTTCAATGCTCTGATTATCCTATCTGATTCACGATCCTTATTCGACTTGTAATGCCCGAAGGGTTTTCACCATCAAGCCTCTCTCATTTTGTTCTTTCTCTCAACTTACCGTCGCCTTACGGTGCCTGTGAAGGTTTTTACCGATAATACTCTCTCATTTTGTTCTTTTCTTCTTATTTCCTCTGATTCTGCAGATGGCAAGGCATTAACCATGGTAAAAATAACATTATATGCTCCTGGCATGTCTAGCTCGGCACTCTCAAAGGTTATCTAAGAGGTCTTTTTTCGACTGTAATGTGGGTTTTGGACAAGGTTATAAAATAATAAAGGCATGAAGGCTCAAATTAAAACTAAGACAAAAGGATTAATTTATTTATAACTTTTGGAATCCATTAAAAACTTTGCCCCAGTTTCTAGAACAAGAGAATTTGATGCTTTTCTTTTCTTTTTGTTTTTTTTAGATGGAATTACTAAAAGAAACTGCCCCACTCTTGACTTCGTGGGATTTTGAAATATTGTATTTGGTGCGACCGAACCTTAATGCTGCCTACGTATCTTGTGGTGACAAGAATCAGGTCGAACGTAGTTCAACAGAATACTTTTTGTTGTTGCTATTTTCTTTTCTTCTTCTTTTTTCACTTCTTTTGTTTTGGAATGAACTTTTTAAAACAAACCTTATGGGACATGATGATTTTTTTTTGTTTATATTTTCTCTAGCTTGATTCCAAAAGAGGGGAAGTCAAAGAAATAGGCATAGGCTCAAAAGGGTACCGAAGGGTATAAAGTGTTTAGGTGGCTGAAAGAGGGCCTCCCAATCTCTAAAAATGCCAAGTACGACACACGCAACTTGAGAAAGGAATATGAAGATCATGCGTAACATTTCCTTTGCAGCATCGGTTTTGATATCACTGATATGCCTTTCATTTTTCTTTAGTGCCTTGTCAAGTACAGAACTCTCGTTGGGTGATTTCTTCTTCACAATGGATACCCGAACTCAAAGTTGCTTGCTTCACATTATCTGGGATGCACTCTCTTGTAATAAATTCTTGTCGTCCTATTAACTTTCCAAACCATCTTCCCCAGTTTCACACAATTCGGGCTTTAAATGATCTCAAAATGTCCAAATCTTTACTTATTTCCCTCTAATGTCCATGTCATCTTCAAACCTTGTTTCATTGTTTCATGATTAGACTAACTTTTAAGACCAGACTGAGAATTACGCATGCATGTCATGTCACTAGAGTCAGCATGAAAAGTCTTATAAAAAGAAAAAGAAAACTAAACAAAAGCGGATAAGAAATAACAGAAAACGGAGATTACATTAAACTGATGGTGAAAAGGTATGAACAACAAAAACAAGCAAAATAACCTTAGGTTACAACCCTGGAACAATCTTAGATAACACTAGATGAGTTACTACGACTAAACGAACTAGGCAAAACAAAAGGATAGAAGGGTTTGAGTCACAAGACAATATCCGAATTACGACCCTGAAATAATCCTGACAAACAAAAATGACAACAAAATTAACCACCAAGACTCCTCCCTGGCTAGCTCGGAAAGGAACGTCTTTCTAATTACCAAGCTTGACATCTTAGCCACTATGTTACACATCAATATTACCAAGACCATTACCAATTTCAATCACATTGACCTCAACAAATAGCTTTTGGGGCCCTTTTTCCGATTCGTTCTTAAGATCAACTTCTGGAACCGAGACTGATAGCGCTGAAAACTTTGCGGCAAGTGGCCCTCCAAGGAGCTCAGAAGAGTTCTCATATTCCTTTTCAACACAAATCATACCCACCATATGCGTCTCATTATGGACAAATAAAAGACTTTGGCTAGTATCCGCTGCGTCTGGATTTTGCACAGTAATGTCACCTACATCAATAAGCTTCTGGACTGCTCTTTTCAGATGCCAACACTTTTCTATGTTGTGCCCCAAGGCATCAGAGCAATATGCGCACCTTTGAGAATAATCAAAATTCTTTGGAAGGGGGTTCGACATTTTTATCTGAATCGGCTTCAACTTGTCCAATTGCCTCAACTTTTGGAACAAACTAGCATATGATTCTCCAATAGAAGTGAAAGACTTTTCCTTTTGTTGCTGCCTTTTTAGTTTGTACTCAGGCTTCGGTTGGAACCTCTTGCAGGTAGATGATTGATATGCTTGTAGAGGTGGGTAAGACATTTGTAGAGGTGGTGCAGGCCATTGCGGGTCTGGTGGATGTGGAGCATATGGTGGTGCATTATGGATAGAGTACTGGGAGGGCGAGGTATGACTTTGGGGATTTTATGAAACAAAGTAGCATTGGGGAGAATTAGCTGGAATACGGGGATATTCATGGGGTCGATGTTGAGTTTGAAAGCTTTGAGCAAGAACGCCCGCTGGATCTTGTCGTTGGCGAGGCTCAACAACATCTTTTCTATTTCTCTTACTTCTACCCAAACTTACGGAGATGTTCTGAATGTCTTATGTATTACCTTTTAATGCAACATAGCTTATGATTTTGCCTGACTTTATTTCTTTTTCTACTATTTCCCCCATTTTTACCACGTCATTGAAAGGTTGACCTAAAGCCGAGATCAAATGACTGAAGTAGGTGGGTCCCTGAGCTTATAGGAAAATCTTAACCATTTCTTCTTCATCAAACGGGGAACTGACTCGAGCAACTTGTTCCCTCCATCTAATCCCAAACTCCCTAAAACTTTCCTCGGGTTTCTTTTCCATCTTAGATAGGGAGGAACGGTCTGGGATAATGTCTATATTGTACTGAAAATGTCAAACAAAATCTTGAGCCATGTCATTCCAGGCGTACCACTTACTCACATCTTGAAAAGTATACCATTCCAAGGCTGCCCCACTCAAACTCTCACTGAAATATGCCATCAATAACTCATCTTTCCCGCCAACACTTCTCATTTCACCGCAATAACCCCTCAGATGGGCTACTGGATCTCCACGCCCATCATACAAGTTAAACTTTGGCATTTTAAACCCCGCGGGGAGATGGACATCAGGGAACATACACAAGTCATTGTAAGACATGTTAATCTGATTTCTCATCCCTTACATATTCTTTAAGAATTGTTCTATACCTTTCAACTTTCTGGATATCTCATCCCGCCCTTCTTTTCCTGCGGACTTTTCATTTTCAACATAAGGCTAATTCTGAGGGTTACAATTATACGAGTCCGG
>AWOL01S0001895.1:212661-251776 GCA_000715115.1 Nicotiana otophora | reverse complement strand
GGGGGGGGGGGGGGGGGGGTAGTATTGGGCATCATGAGGTTTGAACTAGTGTTCACTGTTGGACCTGAGTTGAGGTTGTTGAGAAGTTGTGATGGTGGGAATATTGGACATGACAGGAGGGCTATTTTTGGGAAATGTAGTTGGAGGACGAACAATGGAGCTACTAGGGATGTTAGGGAAGCTATGATAAGCGGGAAAATCTGGAGAATATGGTGGATCATCTGACAATATGGCGGGGGCTTGGGTGAGGGTAGCATCTAGGAAGCTAGGTGGTGGTGGGGGTGGTGCCTTCCCATTCATCCAAGCCTGATACATATCCGCCATGTGTTATCTTAACATCCTTACCTCTTCAACCAACCTAGTGTCTTGTTCAACCAATTGCTTTTGGGCACCAGTATCAACCAACTCAATTCCGCTGTCATCTGCCATTGCTTTTCGACTTTATGTTGTAGGAAGAGTTACCAACTTAGGAACCACAAACTAACCACCCCTCTTCTATAATGAAGATAACAAAGAGGGGAAAAAATGAGGTCATCAGATTAGCGTTAGGGCATTTAACATAAGATAATCTCACATTATGTGCAATGCACCAAGTCACAGTTATCGGTTCTAAAATGACTCCGAGGGTACGAAGGTCATATTGGCATCATCCCAAGTTCGCTCTTCCTGCCCCCTTTTCTTCTTCACTTTTTGTTTCTCGCGCTCCTTGGTTTTTTTATTTTCTTCCCTCTCTTTTCTTTCTGATAGCCTCTCTTTTTTTTCTTTACATTCCTCCATCCTATTTTTTTTTATTCGATCGAACTCGATGTAGGTTGTCTACGTATCATATTCCACATGAATCAGATCTTGCGTAGTTCGAGAAGATCAGGAATAAAGAAAATAAACTAACTCTTTTTTTTTGATTTTGAATTTTGTTTTTTAAATTTCTAAAAGAAAGACTTATAAAAAAGAAAAAAAATATTTTAGGAATTTGATTTGTTTTTTTTTTTAAAGAAGGACTTCTACATAAGAAAGAAAAATATATTTTTTTTCTTTTGAATTTTTGGGAGAAAGACTTCCAAAAAAGAAAAAAACATATTTTTGCATTTTGGTTGATTGTTTTTGAATGAAAGACTTCTATAAAGGAAGAAAATATTTGTGGTTTTAAAGCTTTTTTTTTATATATATTTGGAATTTTCTAAGGAAAGACTTCTAAAGAAGGAATGAAAAGAAAATATTTTTAGAATTTTGAAAAGGGGGCCGGAACCGATGAGGTTTGCCTACGTATCTCACATCCGGTGAGAATCAGACCCGCGTAGTTCTATCAGTTTTGGCACAACAGGAAAATATGACTTTTGAAAACATTGGCTTATTTTGAAATGACTTTTTTTTCTGTTTTTCAAAATTTTGGCAAAGTTTCGAGATTTTCAAATACCTAGGTTTTTCAGGAACCGGGTAAATTTTCTCTCTACTGCCTCACTCTTGATTTTTCTTTCCCTATTCTGGAAGTCGGTCAACATGCAAGCCGAAACAGACATATGCACAAGTAGCACGTAAAATGCATCAGGATGGTCTTTTATATTGGGTACACCTGTCCTAGACGGACTCAACCCCTGTGTTGAGTTCCCAAAGTCAAATGCACGTGACGCAAATAAAAGTTCCTACTAGGGATCCGACATGAGGCTATGTTATTTTAGGTTTGAATCCTGGGTGTGTTGTTCTAGACGTGGCTTACCCCGAGCGAACAACTCGAGCCGGGGAGGGGGAGGGCAACGAACCGGGAACCAAAAGGCCATCCGGCTTTGTAACTGATCCGATCCTCATTCTAAATTAGAGATATGATACTCTAACAGAAAAGAAGTCACGCCAGCGTGCACTTTCCAGAAGATTTAGAAGACTCAGAGAGAAGAAGGGTTTCGCAACAATTTATATATACAGTTCACAGAATATCAAAGCGGTAAATGAGCGCCAATTAGCACATTAGGCCCAAACATGTAATATCAGACAATCACAAGAAAGTCAAGCATAACAGTTATTCTAAGGTCGAATTCTGAACCCTAAACATGAAGTTTTGGGTTCTTATCCCCAGTAGAATCGCCAGAGCTGTCACACCTCCTTTTTCCCGAGGGGATAAGGGAGTTTTTTCAATTAAAGTGACGTTAATCGAAATGGGATTATTTAATTAATCAGAGTCGCCTATTTGAATAATTATTATGGTGTCCCAAGTCACCGGCTTATTTTAAAATCCCAAATCGAGAAAATTGACTCTTATTTATGGTCCGCAAACGCAGAAGACCAGGTAAGGAATTCTATTAACCCGGGAGAAGATGTGAGGCACTCCCGAGTTCCGTGGTTTTAGCACGGTCACTTAACAATTAATACTTGGCCTAATTATCTGATTTATTACATATTTGAAACCTATTGTTCATTTTTACTCTTTAACCGCTTTTAAATAGAATTGTAACTGCTTTTTAAGACTTATGGCATTTAAATAAGTCACGATGTTGCACACTTATTATTTTTATACACATTGTGAATTACGTCATGTGAAATGCACACGCGATTTACAACATGTTAATTTTAATTATTTGAAGTTATAGTCGAGTCACGTGAAACGCATACTCGAATTGAGGTTTACGTATCATGACTATGTAACGGGAACCGTACCCATAGTCACAATGATTTATTAATCGCGCCTAAAGCAAGCTACGATGTTCATGATTTAGTTGTTTCTTCCTAAACTTTGGGATTATTGTGAAAGCCATGATTCATGAAAATTATTATTATGAAAAAATGTATCACTTCGCTATTGTTACAATTAGAGAAGAGCAATAACAACAAACTCACTTGGAAATTAAACCATTTGCTTCAACATAAAATCACGAACGGCAGCCCAATCGAAATCAAATTTTGATTAAACAGAAATCAAATTTTTATAAACCATGATTCAACTAAGAAAATTCAAATCCCTTAACCCATAAAACTTAAGCAAAATTTAGTGGCTCTTATTATATTTCAATCACATATAGATTATAAAAATAAGAAAGGGAAATGAGATAGACCTTAACTGTGAAGTTCCCTTTTAAGTGAAAAGTCTTGAATCTTGTACAAAAGTGAAGAAAAGAGGATTCGACCAAAGAACAACAACGAGACCCAACAGAAAACCAATCGGACCGGCGAACTCAAACCACGAACGACAGTCCAATCGAATGAAATCGAATTGACCTTAAGCTTGATCGGATTCCATGGTTTTGGAATGGTAGCCCAGCAGAAGAAACATGGATGAATATTTTTTTGTTTTTGTATTTTTGAAATTCTGGAATTTTTAACCAAACTTAGAAAAGGTTGAAACCTAAAGAAAACTCTTCTTTTGAACCAGAAGAAAAAGAATTTAACAACAACCCTTTGCGTTTATCCCTGAATTGAGCACAACACACTTGAGGATCCCATTTCTTGAAAGCACCGAACAAGAAATCAAAGAGAGAGTGACGATGGAGAGTCCTCCATTTTGGGGAAGTGCGGCTGTCTCCTTTTAGAATGATGGGGGGATGTCTGATTTTCTTCTCTGTTTTTTGTGCGTGTCTCTTGTGGATGAAGTGGGGGAATTCGCTTAGGGTTTTTGGGTGTTACTTTGGCTATTACATGGTAGTGGGGAGTGAGTATTAGCCCTTGGATGAAAGTAGATCAATGTCTATGATTAAAGGAGGGGTTTGATGGGTGAGAAAAGGATTTGGGCTAAAAGGGATTGGGAAGAATAGGCCTTTGTCTTGGTGGGCCACCAAAATCCGAAAATGAGCTATCAATTGGCCCAAATTCAATTCTTTCTCATTGAAAAAAAATAAAAATAAAAATAAAAATACTATCAAAATATACTAATTAATTTTAGTTAATAAGAATAAACAATTAAAGTGAATTATAAATTAGAATGAAAATATTTTTGATATTTTTTAAATATTATAAAATACTAATAAGCTAAAAACAATATTATAAAACTATTTTTGTGTTTTCAAACTTATGTTTTAAAATTAAAACTAAAAGTTGACTGAAATCCTATTAAAAATGAAAATAAACAAATATTTTTGAAATACTACTTTTAAAAGTTGCACGGGTCAAAAATTACGTGCTTACAGTTGCCCCTCTTTGCTTGGAAACATGAAGTATTTTTGAGCAAAGAATCAAGTAAGCGACGTAATTGATTTCTGACCCGATACTTATTCAAAAAGATTGTGACCGAGCCCTGGTATTTGAGCTGCCTACATATCCTTGACTATAAAGGAATCAGGTCACGTGTAGTTCAGAAGTGAATGAAGTGATGGAGTATGTGGAGAGGATGAGAGAGTCGAGTGAGGTTCTGTCGAGATTCCGGTCCGCGGTCCCTGCCATTACGTCATGAATTAAAAGCAAAAATTACAACAAAAATAAAAGAAAAGTACAAGATCCTATCTACTTCTTGTCTTGAATCTTCCTTGAATCTCCACTTGATACTTTAATATGAAACTGAAAATTCACCCTATTCTTCAGGTGGGCATCCTGCTGACTTGAACTTGAAGAAAACTGAAAGTTGACCCTATTCTTCAGGCGGGCAACCTACTGCTTGCACTTGAAATAAACTTGAACATGCGGTAGACTTGAGCTTGTAAACCTTGTTCTTCAGGCGGCTCGTGCTACTTCTGATTTAAATTGAAAAACTAGAGGTTAACCCTATTCTTCAGGAGGGATCCTGCTTCCTCTGACTTGAACTTGAAAACTGAAAATTGACCATGTTCTTCAGGCGGGCTCCTGATGCCTCTCTAACTTGAACTTGAAAATTGAAAGTTGACCCTGTTCTTCAAGCGGGCTCCTGATTTAAAACCGATTTCTAAAATATTGACCCTCGTTCTCCAGGTGGGTGCCTGCAATCAAAACAAATGAATTTTTCTGCCCTAGTTTACACTAGGAAGATTTGTGAGTTGTTAGCAAAGCTGTAAATCACTTGTGCTATCGGTGAAGGATGCAATGATGAGACTAAAACTAGAGAATCAACTAGGATGTACTTCTCCTGTGAGTAAAACCAAGAAAATTTTGACTAACAAATGCGTCTGCTAAGAATAAAACCTGAATGCCCCAAACTAGGAAGTGCATCTCCTAGGGGTGACACTTGAATGACCCAAAGTAGGAAGTATGTCTCCTAAGGATGAACTCAAACGACCCAAACTAGGAAGTGCGTCTCCTAAGGGTGAAACTTGAATGATCCAAACTAGGAAGTGTGTCTCCTAAGGATGAACTCAAACGACCCAAACTAGGAAGTGTGTCTCCTAAGGATGAACTCAAACGACCCAAACTAGGAAGTGCGTCTCCTAGGGGTGAAACTTGAATGATCCAAACTAGAAAGTATGTTTCCTAAGGATGAACTCAAACTACCCAAACTAGGAAGTGCATCTCCTAGAAGTGAAATCTCATTTTAGGAAGTGCGTCTCCTAAAAGAATGACCTGAAAGACCTAGACTAGGAAGTGTGTCTCCTAGAGGTGAAACTTGAATGATCCAAACTAGGAAGTGCGTCTCCTAAGGATGAACTCAAACTACCCAAACTAGGAAGTGCGTCCCCTAGAAGTGAAATCTCAATTTAGGAAGTGCGTCTCCTAAAAGAATGACCTGAAAGACCCAGACTAGGAAGTGCGTCTCCTAGGGGTGAAACTTGAACTAGGAAGTGCATCTCCTAGAAACTGAATAACTCAAACTAGGAAATGTGTCTCCTAGATATGAGATTTAGCCTGAGAAAAACTGTAAACTAACCTTGACTAGAATAAAAACTGACCATATTTTCCAGGCGGGGCCCCTGAACTCAAGAAAACTAGATTAACAACTAACCCTATTCTCCAGGCGGAACCCCTGAACTTAAGAAAAACTAAAGATTAACTTAAGAAAACTAAAATTGACCCTATTCTCCAGGCGGGACCCCAGAACTCAAGGTAAGCTAAAGATTAACAACTTAAAAAGCTTAAATTGACCATATTCTCCAGGAAGGACCCCTGAACTTTAAGAAAAACTAAAGAGTAACAACTAAAGAAAACTAAAAACTGGCCATATTCTATAGGCGTGACCCCTGAACTTAAGGAAAACTAAAGATTAACAACTTAAGGAAACTAAAAGTGACCCTATTCTCCGGGCGGGATCCCTGAACTCAAGAAAAACTAATGACTAACAACTAGAGATAAAACAAACTTAAAGAAACTAACAACTTAAGAAAACTAAAAACTGACCCTATTCTCCAGGCGAGACCCCTGAACTAAAGGAAAACTAAAGATTAACAACTTAAGAAAACTGAAGTTGACCCTATTCTACAGGCGGGACCCCTGAACTAAAGAAATGCTAAAGACTCTTCCGACTAAGGAAACTGCCTAGGAGGTATGGTTCTTTTCAACTATGGAAGATGTCTAAAAGGTAAAAACCTTCTCAAACGGCCTTTGTGCTGACAAAAACTGGGCACGACACCCGAAAGTTTCAAGCTTCCAAGCTTTGATTTGGACATAGTCTTCGTCCCTGTTTCAAACAAAGAAAACTTGTGAATTTAAAACATGGTGGTTGGTTTGTGGCCTTGATCTTGAGGGCGATTGCTCCTACACTTGCCATGATAACTTTGATTTCAACTTGGAAGACCTTGATTGTTATTGGCTTACCACTTTATCTATCAATCCTTGCCATAGAAAACACATCCGATCTGTTCAGAACCAATACCTTCTATCTCTTGCATTGTGTTCATGAATTGACATTTACCGAACCATTGCATTTCACATGAATCCCAAAGCACGTCAATTGTCGCCAACTCAGTGCGCATACTGCTCTTTCCTGACCTATGCCACTTTGACGTGCTAGCCAAACTCCGCTTTGTGCAATTGGAAAGCTGGTAGCAAATTTTGAAGTCATTTCTCACTTGTTCTGACAAAACAGACTCAAGAGGACTTAAACAAAGCAAGAAGAATAGAGAAAGGGGACAATGTAAAGAGATGACATCTAACAAGAAAATTACCAAGTAGAAGCTTATCAAATGTGGATACCAACTCTAATGACCATGACATGCATTTTGGATTAAGTGGCATGATCTGTCACGCAAGTCTGATCTTCAACTCTTTTTGTACCTCTAAGCCGTGAAACTAGGCTTCAATGCTCCGATTATCCTATCCGATTCACGATCCTTATTCGACTTGTAGTGCCAGAAGGGTTTTCACCATCAAGCCTCTCTCATTTTGTTCTTTCTCTCAACTCACCGTCGCCTTATGGTGCATGTGAAGGTTTTCACCGATAAGACTCTCTCATTTTGTTCTTTCTCTCAACTCACCGTCGCCTTATGGTGCATGTGAAGGTTTTCACCGATAAGACTCTCTCATTTTGTTCTTTCTCTCAACTCACCGTCGCCTTATGGTGCATGTGAAGGTTTTCACCGATAAGACTCTCTCATTTTGTTCTTTCTCTCAACTCACCGTCGCCTTATGGTGCATGTGAAGGTTTTCACCGATAAGACTCTCTCATTTTGTTCTTTCTCTCAACTCACCGTCGCCTTATGGTGCATGTGAAGGTTTTCACCGATAAGACTCTCTCATTTTGTTCTTTCTCTCAACTCACCGTCGCCTTATGGTGCATGTGAAGGTTTTCACCGATAAGACTCTCTCATTTTGTTCTTTTCTTCTTATTTCCTCTGATTCTGCAGATGGCAAGGCATTAACCAAGGTAAAAATAACAACATATGCTCCTGGCATGTCAATCTCGACACTCTCAAAGATTATCTAGGAGGTCTTTTTTCGACTGTAATGTGGCTTTTGGACAAGGTTATAAAAAAAAGGCATGAAGGCTCAAATTAAAACTAAGACAAAAGGATTAATTTATTTACAACTTTTGAAATCCATTAAAAACTTTGCCCTAATTTCTAGAACAAGAGAATTTGATTCTTTTCTTTTCTTTTTCTTATATTTTTAGATGGAATTACTAAAAAAAACTGTCCACTCTTGACTTCATGGAATTTTGAAATATTTTTTTTGGTACGACCGAACCTTAAGGCTGCCTACGTATCTTGTGGTGACAAGAATCAGGTCGAACGTAGTTCAAAAGAATACTTTTTGTTGTTGCTATTTTATTTTCTTCTTTTTTTTCACTTTTCTTTTTTTTTGGAATGAACTTTCTAAAACAAACCTAATGGGACATGATAATTTTTTTTTGTGTGTATATTTTCTCTAGCTTGATTCCAAAAGAGGGGAAGTCAAAAAAATTAGCATAGGCTCAAAAGGGTATAAAGTATTTGGGTGGCTGAAAGAGGGCCTCCCAATCTCTAAAAATACCAAGTACGACACACGAAACTTGAGAACGGAATATGAAGATCATGCGTAACATTTCCTTTGTAACATCGACATTGTTATCACTGATATGCCTTCCATTTTTCTTTAGTGCCTTATCAAGTACAGAACTCTCGTTGGGTGATTTCTTCTTCACAATAGATTCCCGAACTCAAAGTTTCTTACTTCACATTGTCTGGGACGCACTCTCTTGTAGCAAATTCTTATCATTCTATTAACTTTCCAAACTATCTGCCCCAGTTTCACACAATTCAGGCTTTAAATGATCTCAAAATGTCCAAATCCTTACTTATTTCCCTCAAATGTCCATGTCATCTTCAAACCTTGTTTAATTATTTCATGATTAGACTAACTTTTAAGACCAGACTGAGAATTACGCATGCATGTCATGTCACTAGAGTCAGCATAAAAAGACTTATAAAAAGAAAAAGAAAACTAAAGAAAAACGGACAAGAAATAACAAAAAACAGAGATTACATTAAACTGATGGTGAAAAAGTGTGAACAACAAAAACAAGCAAAATAAACTTGGGTTACAACCCTGGAACACTCCTAGATAACACTAGACGAGTTACTACGACTAACTAACTAGGCAAAACAAAAGGATAGAAGGGTTTGAGTCACAAGACAATATCCGAATTACGACCCTGAAATAACCCGGACAAACAGAAACGACAACAAAATGAACCACCAAGACTCCTCCCTGGCTAGCCAGGAAAGGAACGTTTTTCCAATTACCAAGCTCAACATCTTAGCCACTAAGTTCCAAATCAATATTACCAAGACCATTACCAATTTCAATCACATTGACCTCAGCAAATAGCTTTTGGGGCCCTTTTGCCGACTCGTTCTTAAGATCAACTTTTGGAACCGAGACTGATAGCGCTGAAAACATTACGGCAAGTGGCCCTCCAAGGAGCTTAGAAGAGTTCTCATATTCCTTTTCAACATAAATCATACCCACCATATGCGTCTCATTATGAATAGACAAAAGACTTTGGCTAGTATCCGGTGTATCTGGATTTTGCACAGTAATGTCACCTGCGTCAATAAGCTTCAGGATTGATCTATTCAGATGCCAACACTTTTCTATGCTGTGCCCCGGGGCATCAGAGCAATATGCACACCTTTGAGAATAATTAAAATTCTTTAGAAGGGGGTTCGACATTTTTATCTGAATCGGCTTCAACATGTCCAATTGCCTCAACCTTTGGAACAAACTGGCATATAATTCTCCAATATGAGTGAAAGACTTTTCCTTTTGTTGCTGCCTTTTTAGTTTGTACTCAGGCTTCGGTTAGAACCTCTTGAGGGTAGATGGTTGATATGCTTGTAGAGGTGGGTAAGACATTTGTGGAGGTGGTGCAGGCCATTGCGGGTCTGGTGGATATAAAGCATATGGTGGTGCATTGTGGATAGAGTACTGGGAGGGCGAGGTATGACTTTGGGGATTTTGTGGAAAGAAGTATCATTGGGGAGGATTATCTGAAATACAGGGATATACATGGGGTCAATGTTGAGGCTGAAAGCGTTGAGCAAGAATGCCCGCTGGATTTTGTCGTTGGCAAGGCTCAACAACATCTTTTCTATTTCTCCTCCTTCTACCCAAACTTACAGAGATGTTCTGAATGTCTTCTGTATTACCTTTCAATGCATCATAGCTCATGATTTTGCATGGCTTGATCCCTTCTTCTACTATCTCCCCCATTTTTACCACGTCATTGAAAGGTTGACCTAAAGGCGGGATCAAATGACTGAAGTAGGTGGGTCCTTGAGCTTGTAGGAAAATCTTAACCATTTCTTCTTCATCAAACGGGGGACTGACCCGAGCAGCTTGTTCCCTCCATCTGAGCCCAAACTCCCTAAAACTTTCCTCGGGTTTCTTTTCCATCTTAGATAGGGAGGAACGGTCTGGGATAATGTCTATATTGTACTGAAAGTGTTGAACAAAATCTTGAGCCATGTCATTCCAGGCATACCACTTACTCACATCTTGACGAGTATACCATTCCAAGGCTGCCCCACTCAAACTCTCACTGAAATATGCCATCAACAACTCATCTTTCCCGCCAACACTTCTCATTTCACTACAATAACCCCTCAGATGCGCTACTGGATCTCCACGCCCATCATACAAGTTAAACTTTGCATTTTAAATCCCGCAGGCAGATGAACATCAGGGAACATACACAAGTCATTGCAAGACATGTTAATCTGATTTCTCATCCCTTGCATGTTCTTTAAGGATGGTTCTATACCTTTCAACTTTCGAATATCTCATCCCGCCCTTCTTTTTTTGTGGACTTTTCATTTTCAACATAAGGCTAATTCTGAGGGTTACAATTATACGAGTCCGGAACCTGGTGGACCACCTCTGGAGGGGGTAGTATTGGGCATTATGAGGTTTGTACTGGTGTTCACTGTTGGACCTAAGGAGAGGTTGTTGAGAAGTTGTGATGGTAGGAATAGTGGACATGACATGAGGGTTATTTTTGGGAAATGTAGTTGGAGGACGAACAATGGACCAGAAGAAAAAGAATTTAACAACAACCCTTTGTGTTTATCCCTCAATTAAGCACAACCCACTTGAGGATCCCATTTCTTGAAAGCACCGAAAAAGAAATCAAAGAGAGAAAGACGATGGAGAGTCCTCCATTTTGGGAAAGTGCAGTTGTCTCCTTTTAGAATGATTGGGGGGGGGGGGGGGGGGTTTCGATTTTCTTCTATGTTTTTTGTGCTTGTCTCTTGTGGCTGAAATGGGAGAATTAGCTTAGGGTTTTTGGGTGTTAATTTAGTTTTTATATGGTAGTGAGGAGTGAGTATTGGCCCTTGGATGAAAGTAGATCAATGGCTATGATTAAGGGAGGGTTAGATGGGTGAGAAAAGGATTTGGGCTAAAAGGGATTGGGAAGAATGAGCCTTTGTCTTGCTGGGCCACCAAAATCCGAAAATGAGCTCCCAATTGGCCCAAATTCAATTCTTTCTCATTGAACAAAAATAAAAATAAAAATACTACCAAAATTTATTAATTAATTTTAGTTAATAAGAATAAACTATTAAAATGAATTATATATTAGAATGAAAATATTTTTGATATTTTTTAAATGTTATAAATATTATAAAATACTAATAAGCTAAAAAAAATATTATAAAACTATTTTTGTGTTTTCAAACTTATGTTTTAAAATTAAAACTAAAAGTTGACTGAAATTCTATTAAAAATAAAAATAAATAAATATTTTTAAAATATTACTTTTAAAAGTTATGCGGGTCAAAAATTACGTGCTTACAGTGCCATTGTTCGAGATTGGATGTTTCAAAAAGTATGATGAAATATTTATTGGTGGCATTACTCTACACCCTGTAGAATGTTTAATTGGAGTTGAATGGGTGTACAAGTCCAACTACAAAGCAGTTGGAGAAGTAGATGGTTTCAAGGTGATGGAAAAATATGTTGATGATGTTTTGAAGGGATTTACCATGAGTAAAGCCAAACCATATAAGAGCAATATTCAAGTTAAATTGAAGTTAACTAAAGATGATACTCGTGATTTTGTTGATGCTACATATTTTAGGAAATATGTGGAAAGCCTAAGGTACTTGAGTTCTACAAGGCTTGATATTACTTATGGAGTTGGATTAATTAGCAGATTTATGAAGACTCCACGACAATCCCACTTGCAAGCAGCAAAGAGAATTTTGAGATATATTCAAGGTACGCAGACTGATGGTATATTTTATTCAAAGACTAATGATAGTAGTCTTGTGGGATTTACAAACAATGACTGGGATGATGATACGATACAAAGAAAAAGTATTTCTGATTATGCATTTTATTTGGGTTTTGGTGTATTTTCTTGGTCTTCCAAAAAGCAACAAGTTGTTGCTTTATCAACAGCTGAAGCAAAGTACATGGCTGCAACAAGTAGTGCTACACAAACATTGTGGTTAAGAAGAATGCTTAGATTTCTTCAACACAAGAAAGACAGTCCTACAATAATTTTTTGTGACAGCAAATCTGCAATTGAGTTAACAAAGAATCCAGTTTTTCATAGGCTTAGCAAATACATTGATATCAAATTTTACTTTATTCGTGACTTGGTTCAAGACAAGAAGATAGTTATTGAGTATTGTAAGACTGGAGAGCAAGTTGCTGATGTTTTCACAAAAGCCACTAAGATTGGAGTTATTCATCAAGTTGAAGAAGATGTTGGGCATGATCAAGTTTGAATATCTTGCTTTAAGGGAGGCTGTTGGAAATTAAATCAAGATTAATTAGTATTCCTACGTCGTCTAGGGTTTGGTATTTACTAGTTTATTTAATTCATGTCTAATTGGGATTCACAACCAAAATTATGTAGGAATAGGTTTTCTAGATTCTAGTCAAATCTGGTTTGTAGTATTATAAATAGGGGTACTACTCATGTTTTCTATTGTGGAGAGATTCAAGAGTTTATGAGTTGTAAAATGCCTCCTACCACGTTCTCTCCCCTAGTTTAATAAATTTCTTCTATATAGTCTTTGTTGAATTTTTTGCTTGTGCCTAAATTATTCTTGGGGTATTTTAATCCTACGTGTATACTCACACGGGCATATCTACATTCATCAAAGGCAGTACTACGTAGTAAATTCAAACAATATATAAGTGGCTTTCTGGATACCAGGAAATTATTAGAAAGGAAAAAAATTTGAATCGGATACCAGGAAATGAAGTGAAAAATCCATAGTGCTCTCTCGCCTATTATTTGACATATCTCGAAATTATATTCACTGAATGATCAATGGCAATGCTAACTAACATTACTTGTTTGTAGGAAGAATGATATTGACCAGTTCACTAAACTCCTATGATTTTGTAAAATACATTTACCGGAAAAAATGCAAAAAATTGGGAGTCGGATGCTTACCATTTCCGCTATCGGAAAGCAGAGCCGGCTAGAGACCCGTCGGAATAAATCGTTTTCGCCGCGCTAAAGGATTCTCAAAAGAAAATTTTACCTCCTGTAGCAAAGCTTTACACCTTATTTATTATAAATAAATACCCTTTTAAAATATTATTTTCTATAGCTACCTTTTAGTTTTTATAGCAAAATATGTATATATTGTCACTTTCTACTGTTAAGCCATTAAATATGCTGTATAATATTTTTCTCTCTCCTGCTTTCTGTTCTTTCTCTCACAAGATCACCGTATAGTATCCAACTTCTCTCTCCACGATCTCTCTCTCCAGTCTCCACTATCTCTCTCTCACAACGTCAATCTCTTCCCCATTCTATATCCACGATTCTCCACTGATTCATCTCAATTGTCTCTCTTAATTTTCAATATTTTTTGCTCCAAAAAGTTGTGATAAGTGTTAAAGTTGTTAGATTGTTTTTTTATCTCCAGCCTGAATGTAAAAAAAATCCATTTCCTACGAAATTAGCCATAAATTCTGGTGAATTATGCTAGATCCCATCTGGGGTTAGTTTATTCCTTTTACCGGAGAAAAAGCTTTTTTTTCTCTATCAAACAAATGGATAGGAACAGAGAAGCAAGAAGAAGTGGGTGTATGGTAGCAGCGGCAGCTACATCTAATGGATTGTCATCAAGACGTAGACATAGAACTAACAGTCTTAGATATTCTCCGGTTCAGCAGCAAATATATACAACATAATACAGTTGGCTTGAGAATACAGATGAAAACACTTAGTTGGAATACATAACTAAAACTAGAACAACTAGTGTTTTTTAAAAAGTTGTTGAGTGAAATAAAATATATCTAAATACAACAGTCAAAAGTCACTGTAATAAGTATAATTGAGTTTGTTGAGTTATATTATGAGTCTATCATGTTAATTGATTCACTTACCGTTTTTAAACAGTTGGAGAGACATTTTTTTCGCAGATTTTCGTTACTGTATTCACGAATACAGCTCGCAAATACATATGGATACAGTCTATATTAGTTGGACTTCCCTGTTTTCCGTCGAGTTTTGCTACTGTATTCATGAATATAATAGCTTGAATACATCGAATACACTCTATAACAAGTGAAAAGATAGCTATATGAAGTAATTAAGTAAATGGTAGCTATAGTAAGTTAATAGTCACTAAACAATAGTGGTTTCTGAAAATTTCTCTTCTCAAAATGGTTGCTAGAAGCTAAAGGAACGGGAGTCCGTATTTCTTTCAGCGGGCTTTCAGCACAAGTGTTTGGGCCCTGGGCTCTGCTAGTTATTGGGCTCCTGCGAACCAGTCCTGCAATGGGTAGAAATGATACCAGGTAGCCACTCTAAAGGGCTGCTATTTAGGAAGAAAAATTAACCCAAATAGTCGCTCACCCAACCGTTTAAACTAAGAATAGCCGGTAGAGGTATAATATATAAATAATTTATGTATTATACGTGTATAATTATGTATAATGAATGTGTAAATTATGTATATGACTAGAAAAAGTAAATATTGAATACGGCTGGCTATTTGTGTAAAGATCCCATTTAGAAATTAGCCAGTGCATCCTGAATTTTAGTTTTCAATTTAATTTCTCAGGAAAAAAATATTTTGAGTTGTCTTGAAGTTAAAGTTTTAGTTTAAAATTTCAGGACAAAATAAATACTGGCTAATTCCTAAAGAGCATCCCTGAGAATGGCCATCTATGTACTTGCCCCCCTATAATGGTCGTTTTCTGGAGGCGAAGTGCACAATTAGCCATTTTTAGGATCCATATTAAGAATAGCCCAAATTCACAAAATTTATGAAGTTTAGTCGCTTTACAATCAATTTTAGACATAGAGGTCTAAATTTGAAATTGTGAGTCCAAAGATCAAAATTCAACTGTCAAGTATGAAATTGGATGCTGTCAAAGCCTAATTTCAAACCTCGTATCTGAATTTGTATTATAAACTTAAGTATGAAGTAAGCCTTTGCAGAGCCCAACTTCAAACAGCCCAATTTTAAACTCGAAAGTCTACAAAAAAGCAGCAGCAAGCCAGCAACATGTTCAATTTTATAGTATTTGTCAAAACTAATTAAATTTCAAATAATTTTTAAAAATTAATTATGTTTTAAATAAAGTGGTATAAGCAGCTATCTGGTATCATTTTTACGCTCTGCTGAGGGTTAGGATTTATGGGAGGACTCTAGTTTTACTAGTGAAAAACAAGTAAAAAGATCATGGGTTTGACAAATTGGGTAGACTTTATTTTAGGGATTTTTACATTTCTATACATTATTTGAAACCTTATCACCTTCCTTGCTCAAGTTTCAATTTAATTACATGGTCATATATAATTTACCAATTATATATAAATAAGTTTTAAATGAGTATCCCTTTATATTAGGAATTGAATAAGGAATATCAGTTATTTCCTTATTCCTTTATACTTGTTCACTCTCTCTCTCTCTTCGTGTCTCTCTCTACTTTTTTCAGTGTACCCATCGTCTAGCTTTCTTTCCAGTAGTGTGATATTAATAAAAGAATATGATATCTGGCAGTGAAACTTTCACACTTAATTGGTCATTATAAAATTTAGAGTTCACAGAACAAAGATTGCAACTCAAAAGTGCGGATTACAAACAACAACAACAACAACAACAACCCAAATGAGGCTGTTTCCAAATGACCTTACCCCTACCCTGAGGTAGAGAGGCTGTTTCCAAATGACCCTCGGCATCCTTCCCTCCAAGAACTCCCCACCTTGCTCTTGGGGTGACTCNACAACAACAACAACCCAGTATAATCCCACTAGTGGGGTCTGGGGAGGGTAGTGTGTACGCAGACCTTACCCCTACCCTGGGGTAGAGAGGCTGTTTCCAAATGACCCTCGGCATCCTTCCCTCCAAGAACTCCCCACCTTGCTCTTGGGGTGACTCGAACTCACAACCTCTTGGTTGGAAGTGGAGGGTGCTTACCATCAGAGCAACCCACCTTGTCGGGATTACAAACATTGAAAAGAATTACTAAATTCAAGACGAAGATATTGTAGTAATTCATCAATGGATTTCTTGTTATATAGAGTTTCCACCATTGACAGCCATTAAAAAGCTTTGAAGCTTTGAAATTGAATTTGGATTTTCAAAAACCATTATTTGTTTGGATTGGGTGTTGTTGCAAATAATTGAAAATATTGTTTGGAGTTTATATCTCAATTTTTAGGGTGTTTTGGTGATGATTAGACTTAATTTTGGCTTAATTTCAGATTGAAACTCGAAGAAGAAGAAGAAGACGACATGACATACAATATACTTACGAAATATTAGTAAAGTTGTAGTAAAATTATAGGTAAATTATATTCTGTTGTAGTTATATATATTTTTTTATTTGAATATTGTATGAAAGTTGAAAAATAGCTATATTATGTATGAATCGTTGTATAAAATTTGTATTTAAGTTATCAATACTATCTTTTTACATAAAGTTGTTGATATGTATCAAAATTATATTAAGAGAGTAAGTTTTGATTGGAACTTTAGAGAGGAAGAAGCACACACCACACACAAAATATATACAAATCAAATACAAAATATATAAAAAGACATATTGTATAAAATTTGTATAATAATTGTATTTAAGTTGTATGATGTTGTAGTTGTATTTAACTGGGTAGAAATAATGTATGAAAGCTGTAGATAAATTATAAATTAGTTGTAAATAAGTGTATACTGTATAGTTAGTTGTAATTCAATATTACAAAATCAAATGCAATGTGACTAATTCAATATTACATTCTAAGTCGCAATTGACTATAATTTCATTGAGGGGTAAAATTTGATTATGTAATTTGACCAAATAACTTGTGACTATAATTGTCAAAAATGTCGATAAGTTCAAAATGTCTCTGTGCCAATTTCTAGTACTTGTACTGAGTATTGCCATTTGTCTAAGTAATAAGGAGCCTTATTTTCAAGTTGGTTACGTGATAGACCTGCAGGCTTTCGGTACTTATGATATAGTTTTGATTTCCTCCGTGTTACGAAAAGTATTGCATGTTTAAGGAAATCAATTGTGTTAAGCTGATAGCATAATCAGATATAAATTATTCGTTGAAAGACATTTGCTAAAGAAGAATTTCGTAATGCTTAATTGTGTGAATATTAGAGTTAAATGCCAAGAGGTGTTGTTATGTCAAATATCACTATTTTCTCAAATTATACATGGGGAGGCAAGTAGATTTTATCATCATACAACTATTTTTCAACTTTCATACATCATTCAAATAAAAGAATATATATAACTACAACACAATACAATTTACCTATAATTTTATTATAACTTTACTACAATTTCGTAAGTATATTGTATGTCATGTCGTCGTCGTCTTCTTCTTCTTCTTCTTCTTCTTCTTCTTCTTCTTCTTTATCTTCTTCTTCTTCGAGTTTCAATTTGAAATTCAGCCATAACCAAATTTAATATTCACCAAGCACCCTCAAAATTGAGATATAAACTCCAAACAATATTCTTAATTATTTGCAACAACACCCAATCCAAACAAATAATGATTAAAACCCAAATTCAAATTCAAAGCTTTATGATAGATTAGTGTTTGAATCTTCAATTCCTATGACATGGAGGTTACTTCAATAGGTTGATTAGCAGAAGACAATTTTTAGGCTTACCTTAGTGAGAGAGAAAAACGGTGAGAGAGAAAGATGAAGAAAGAAAGAAAAATTGATGACAGATGCGGCAGTGAGGAAAGAGGAGAGGAGAGAAAAAAAGAAAAAGGATATAACTAAATCCCCTAATTCAAGGCACCAATAATGGATTGTATATAATTTGTAACTAATCTTTATTTAGGGTGAGTAATATACAAAAGTAGGACAATTTTGATAAATAAGTTTCAAGAAGGAAAAATTCCCTTTATTTTATGCTCAATGCACAAAGGTAGTTGATTTTTAAGCAGCATGGTCGAAAAATTATTTTTAATGTAATTAAACTATCTTTAAATTAACCACGATGATTTGGTTTCTACTATTGTTTGGTATGGTTGGAAGGAATATACAAACAATATATCTCATAATTTTAAATCAACCAATTAAAAAAGTTGACATAGAGGGGATAAGGGGATACCCCTCCACTTTTAATTCCTCTTCTCTTATTTGCTTTACCCAGAAAGGAGAATGGCTTGAGCAATTCCACTTTTACTTCCACTCTTCTAGGTTGGAGTAGATAAAAACCATGAAAAATCAGAAGGCAATTTCAAATTGATTCGGGAAAAAATAAAAACAAAAAGTTAGATAACTGCTTCAGAGTTATAACAAAAAAAAAAGTTGGTAATTTCTCTTTAATAAATTGGTCTTGACAAAAATAAAAAAGATATTAGGTGATTACACCGTGTCAAAATGATCTGAGCACTACCGCTTTACAAAAGAATATACTTCTCCTAACACCTTTTCACTAGCTTTCTTGATTGATTTTGTTTCGTTATCATATGGAGTTCTTCCAATATTCCAACTAAATTGGACAAAGATTAACATCATTGTTAACGTAAAAATTGCATTTGGAGCCATATTTGGTCGCATCTTTTTAATTTGTACCCCATTTTATTTTTTCGTTTGTATCCGTATTCGTACCCGTTTTTTTGTTAAAAACGTTTTAAAAAGACAAGTTTGCCCTTCTTTAATAAAAGACTATTGACAAAACTGTAGACTGCATGACAAAATTTCAGCATGTTTTGGTATGAAATTTTAGCAAATAAACTAAATAACTTCAGCATGCATTAGCAAAAACTCATTAGAAAATTACATACTGCAAGACAAAAACTTAAGCATACTTAGTCTGGAATTTTAGCAAATGAACAAAAAAAGTTCTGCTTGTTTAGACTGAAGTTTCGGATAAAACTCATGATAAAACTGTAGACTGCAGGACAAAATTTTAGCATATTTTGGTATGAAATTTTAGCAAATGAACTAAGTAATTTCAACATGCATTATCAAAAACTCATTAGAAAATTACGTACTGCAAGACAAAAACTTAAGCATGTTTAGTCTGAAATTTTAGCAAATGAACTAAAAAACTTCAGCTTGTTTAGACTGAAGTTTCAGATAAAACTCATGACAAAACTGTAGACTGCAGGACAAAACTTCAGCATGTTTTGGTATAAAGTTCAGAAAATTATATACTGTAGGACAAAAACTTAAGAATGTTTAGTCTGAAGTTTATCAAATAAACTAAAAACTTCAGCATGTTTAGACTGAAGCTTCGGATAAAACTCATGACAAAACTGTAGACTACAGGATAAAAAACTTCAGCATGCATTAGCACGAAGTTTTAGCTTTAATGTAATCACGCGATTAATACATAATGCAAGTTTTATATCTTTTATTAAGGGTATAATTATCATATTATTAAGAAATTTTTGTCAACTGACTACCAGCACAAATATAGGGTACGACTACTCGCTTCCACTTCACTTTTAGATTGATTACAAGTTTTTTAATAGTTCAGAATGGGAGTCCCCTTTAATATGTTATTCTATTAACAATTGTAGATTATGAGCACAAGTAATTATAAAGATTTACCTATTTCCATTCCTCCAATGAAATATCCGGCCCATTACTTATTTTTCAAGATTTCGCAGCGTTTTTTTCACTTTTAAGAGCCCGCACATAAAATTATTTATATTCGATAACTGAAAAATTGTATAAAATTTATATAATTTTTGTATATAATATACATGATATATATATATAAAAATTATACAAAAAATATATATTTTTTCTATTTTTATTTTAGGGGCTATAAAGTATTATTTTTCCGATTGTTAACGCCCTGATCAGGATCAATAACTTTAAGAGGAAATTCTTTCGATTTTGGCTTCCAAGAAATAATTTTTTCTTTTCAAGTATATATAGTCGCATTTGTACATATACTCTGCTAGAGAACAAAAAGGTAAACCAAAAGGGACAAAAAAGAAACACAGGTAAAAGTGGCCTAAAATGAAAATCTACTGATCAAAAAAATGGATCACAACGGAAAGTAAGGCCCAGCTCCATTTTACATTCTCCGGCGGCGTCTAGCAAATGAACAGCTTCACTCCGTTTCGTAGCCTTCGGCTTATCGTGAGACGTTGCAAAAGGCGCAAAGCCTAAAGTCAGTTCCAGTTCGATTTCGCCGTCTTCAGCTCGGTCGTCAACTTGAGATGCGGAAGCAGGTTCAACTGCAGCTGAATCTTCAGCTTCAGCCATCTCTGCGGACTGCAAACTCTCAATCTCCCTGCTTTCGCATTCCACATTGGGAGCCGCCATTGCCGCAGCTTCAGATTGGTGACTCAATGAAGAGTCATGGCTCGTAGACCCGTTAACTTTTTCATGGGCGGATTCATCACCCGACCCGGAATAAACTGGGTTAGCTTTTGTTTTAGACGCTGAGCGCTTGAATCGACATCGGGTCCTGACCCGGTGAAGAACATCTGACTTGATAGCGTTGTCATCTTTGTTGATATGCCTAATGTCGTAAGGCAATTTCAAAGGAGGACCGTTGTTGTTTACAGCAACATCAGAAGCTATAGGAGTAATTGGAGCTCCTTTGAGTACTGCTTCCACAGCATTTTGACAAAGCTGCCAATTTCCAGACCATAATAACCCCACGGATCCATATATTGGGTTCACTATTCTGCCACAAGCCTCGTATAGCAATGATCTAAATATAGCTGCAAACATAGAAAATGAAAAATTAATTAGTGAAGTTTAAGCTACTAAGTATGTACTAATCAATACGCATGCATGGACTTGAATAATTAATATAACTAACTTGTTTTGAGAGTGAAGAACAGTTATTTACCAGGACGGAGATGATCAGGGCCGGCGTTAATAAGATTCATAAGGCCAGCACGTCCGTAAAACTTTGCGAGGAAAACAGTAGCGTTGGATTGAGACTCAGGAGTCTTAATCCATTGAAGACATGGCCGTATACTACAACTTTCGCTGCAGCCCTTTCGAAGAACTCTACAACCATTGCAACTCATCCGCATTTTTAAGTAATATTTGGCTAACTTAAGATATATTTGCTTGAGAGGAGAAGTATAGAGAAAAGGGAAGATTTTTTATGAGTTAAAGATGAGAAGATGCATGAGACTTATATATGAACCCCCTTTGGTTTTATTCTTGTGGGATTACTAGAGGCGCAGTCGGTTTGTCTCGAGAGGAAGAACAGCAGTATATTTCTATTGAAAACCAGGTTTTCCACATTCCTGGAATAGGGAGCTGCACCCCCACCTTATAGTATAAAAAATAAAGGCTCATACTATATGATTTTAAAATAACACAACTGCAAAGCCATAACACACTCTCGTTTCAATTACGTGCTTTTCACACCCCAATCACTATAGTCGACCTGACAATTTTATTGGTTGGTTGTTAACTTGGGTCCAAAATGATTCAATCTTTGTTTCTACGAATGGTCCAAAAAAGCAGCTGCTTTTACTTTATGAACAGTAAAACAACTTAAGCTTGAAATGGCAAATGGAGAAGGCATCTGATTCTGAAAAGAATAGACAGGTGGACATGAAATAGGGAGCATTGGGGCTTGGTGCCATGCAAGTAACAACAAAAAAATTGGAAGATGAAGCGCGTGGATATCACATGAGAGTGTCAGAGTGCGGTCGAATCGCCACATATCGTGGAGAAACGCGGGCCCACAACTCCTATTTTAGTGGCCCCCACCTTAATGCGCTCCCGGTTTACGGGAAAGTCGTGTTCCACGAAAAATACCTCTTATGGGGTGGGAAAACCGGCGAATGGGTTACCGGTTTTGGTTTTCGGTCTGTGGGCGGGGGAGGAGAGGGAACCCGTGGGCCACCGGTTTAACAGGAACCCAGCTACTCATGTTTATCCCATAAGATAGGAGTAAATCAATTATACCAAGGGACTTATTTAAAATTTAAATGACGGCAAATTATGATTATTTAGATTTAGTACTAAACTTTTTATGCTGGATTCTACCAGGAAATACCATAATGAATGTCATCCACGCGCCTATTGATAATGGCAGGTAGAATTAGGAGATTTTTTTCAACTAAAATAGACAACGACTATGAAGTTTTTTAAGGATAACTTTGAAAATATATACTTGTAATCACAATGATTTCACAAGTAAAAAAGAAAAGCTAACATAATTTGATGCAACTATCATACTACTCCAATATTAAGAAAGAGGAAATTTGTTGGTCATATTTTTCCAAGAAAAATAGCATCTATCATACTATTACGGTAGTTTAAGAAAAAGTTATCCGACAGATGTTATAATAATATTTACAATTCAACTCGGAAAAATTCTTCCAAAAAATAACATGTAACAGAGATAACAATAATCTAGCTAAACTATGCGCAACTAAATTCCACATTTTAAATACGTACAATATTTATATGATCAACTTGATTAAGAAATCGGATGGTCTAATTTGACATAATATTGTGTTGTTAACAAATACTAAAAACGTTTAGAAAAAAGAAAGAAAGGAAATTCATGATTTGGACGTGAAATCCACGCGGAAAGAAACAAGTGGTGGAACCTTAATTGGCAAAGTTTAAATTGCAGCAATTATTTATACTAATATATTAAAGAGTGGGCGGCCACCGGGAATTTGGAGAACAAAAATCTTATAACTCCATCACATGCACTTCTCTATTTCCCTTCTTGACTTTGGATTGATTGAAAGGTTTTGCCTTAATTTTAAAACATGATCTGCAACAAGTTTTTGACCCAGGAACATGGTAATTACGTATTTATCTTAAAAAGGAAATTTTAAGTTTGAATCTTAAGTATAAAGTTATATTTGTTAGAGAGTTTTACATTTTAATTCGCATTTATTCAGACAAAAAAAATACAAGTTCTTGACCGGCACGGCTTCCCAAAATACAAGTACCTTTTTGTTTAAAGGGCACTCCTCTCCCAATGTGGTTTTTGTACAATTTGTCTCTATAGAATATATGCTAGTGCTACTTCTTAGACTCAATCTAATGAAGGTGGCTACTAGATTTATTGGCCCACGTTACTTATTTAGGGAAATGTTGACTTAGTTTATGCGTGAAACCAATTACCAAGTTGGTCGGCTGTCTCACCACTTGTAATGCACCTGTACAACATGGGTGGCCAAGTATACATGTGCTTATTTATTCACAATCACTTTTTTAAATTTAGAACTCATCTTCCACTTTTTTTAAAAAGAGTTATCTTAATAATTTTCTATTCCATAAAACATTCATAATCCTAACAAAAGGGATTTTTAATGACTAGTCAATGAAATAAATAACCAAATAGTATTTTGAACTAAGTGATGCTTACTTAGTTGATAAAAGCACCTCCACCTTCAACCGTTAGATCCTGAGTTCGAGTTTTCTTGGAGGGAAAGTGTGAAAACACTATAGATCCTCCTAATTTGGGAGGAGTTTTAAAAAAAAGGAAAAAATTATACTCTTCATTTCAATTTAGATGAGGTAGTTTGACTCGACGCGAAATTTAAGGAAAAAAAAAAGACTTTTGAAATTTGTGGTCTTAAAAGTTTAATGAGTAAAAATTTTGTGGGGCCATGACATTTGTGTGATTATAAAAGATTCTCATTAAGAGTAAATTGGGTAAAATGAAAAGTTTGAAGTGAAATTATTTTTCAATTTTAGAAATATGTCATTATTTTTTAAACGGACTAATAAAAAAAGTACGTCATCTAAATTAAAACAGAGAAGTATACGGACAAACGGGTCCTTATAAGTTATAATCACATACTTCTACTAACTTATTCAAGTTTTAACACCTTACTATCCTATTATCTAAAAAGAGGGATTCTCTTTAAATATGAATTGTCAATCTAGCGATTAGCAAATTCGTAAAAGTTGGGTTTTAAGTACTTTTTAGGATAGGAATTCGGCTCTTCAGTCACTTTAATGGTTTATTGTCTCTATCAAACCACTGCTATTAGTTAAGAGGCCAAGCGAAAACATTTACTCGCATCAAACTATATGTAGAATTTTATCACGATTAGCGATAAAGAGTGAAGGAAGAATATGCGTTAATGTATTAAGGAATATACATTGATTAACGATAACAGTATATCTAAAAATATACACCCTCCGTTTTAATTTATATGAATCTGTTTGACTGAGTACGGAGTTTAAGAAAAAATAAATTTTTTTAGAATTTGTGGTCCTAAACAAGTCAAAAAGGGGTCCAGAGTATTTGTGTGGTTATAAAAGCTTTTCATTTAGGATATAATTGCAAGTTTAAGCTAAATTATTTTCAAATTTAGAAATGAATTATTCTTTTTGAAACGGATAAAAAAAAATTTAAATAAACTAAAACAAAAAATATTTATTTATTGAATTGATACAAATATAAAAAGTCACCGTATTATATTAAGCATCTAGCCGCGAAAAGATACTTTATGAGAGATAGGACGAAAAAAGTTATATGTTGACCAGCACGAAAGAGACTTGGTCTATTAGGTTGCTGATACCTAATATCAGTAGGAATTGGGTCGGTTCTTTTTCCTTCTGACTTGAATTGGAAAGAAAAAGAAAAGAAGGAAAAAAAAAAAGAAGAAGACCAGCTCTTGCTCGTTTTACTTCTACCTCGTGGGTTTCCACATCAAAATGGCATTGGAATTTTAACTTTATTTAAAGAAAAAAATCTAATGCCCATAAATTATGTGTGTGCCCTTAGACAAATTCAAGATCTTAATTTATTTTGTGCAGTATACTTTTTTCTGTTTGCAATATATGCGAATTTAATTAGTGTGAGTAAACACATTAAAAATTCGTCTGATTTATCTTTTTATTATCATAAATAGGTCTTATTTATCATTCGTTTAATTTTTCTATCAAAAATATCCTTACCGTTATACATTAGGTTCATATTTACCCCTTAAATATTTAAAAGAGTTACAGTTACCTTTCGTTATACTTTAGGATCATATTTACCTATCTACTCTTAAAAAATGGTTACATTTGTCCTTCGTTATACTTTCTTGACATATTTATCCTTACAATTATACCCTACATTTACCCTCATCTGGTAGATCGCATGTCCCACCTTTGTTTTCCTACATGGGGTCTATGTGGATTTTGTTTTCTTCCAATTTAAATATGGTCACTTATTTAAGATAATTTAACCTGCCCACCCAATTTAAATAAGACACACTAACTAAAATAAATGGAAATTATAATTCCCAATTCCCCCCACCCACCTACCCCACACCCACCCCCACAAACAATAACTTTGAACTCAAAATCACTAATCTAATACAACTCACAATTATTGTAGTAACCAAAGTAAATTACAAGAAGTTACACAACAATGGAGTTAACTAAGTCTTATTTAAATTGGGTATGCGAGTTAAATTTTCTTAAATAGGTGACCATATTTAAATTGGAAGAAAAGAAATCCACATAGGCGCCATGTAGGAAAACAAAGGTGGGACATGGCGATCTACCGGATGAGGATAAATGTAGGGTATAATTGTAAGGATAAATATGTAAAGAAAATATAACGAAGGGCGAATGTAACCCTTTTTGAAGAGTAGAGGTATAAATATGATCTTAAAGTATAACGAAGGGCAAATGTAACTCATTTTAATGCGTAAGGGTAAATATGAACCTAATATATAACTGTAGGAATATTTTTGATAAAAAACATAAACGAATAATAAATATGCACATAAACGAATAATAAATAAAGTATATTTATAATAATAGAGAGGTAAATCTACCCTTATCCGTTAAAAAATTTATACAATGTTGAAAATAGTGAACGCGATTGTACTTGCTGTTCAAAGAGTACACCGTCTCTGTTTGTGCCCATAGACTGTAATTTAATTGATTGCCAACAGTTTTCAGCAACCATCAAAGTGTTGATTATTTAATCTAGACTAGAAACAACCAGAAACTTGGGATTCCAATGACCATAAATTTTGTCAAAATAAATTTGAATTTTATTTGGTAAACGTATACTTGACGATAGATTTTGCCTATATTTTGATCAAATCCCAAAACCAGCTAAAATATCATTATTATATTTTTTAAAAATTGTCCAAAACTTTTGTATTTTATAAAAGAGCCCACAATTTACTGTTTTGTAATGATGTTGCTTCGTTTTCTCGGTCATCTGATAGTGTATCATATAGTTCATTACAAAAATGATAATTTTGTATCATATTTATTTATGTTCAAGACTATGGTTTGCGATAATATAATAAATGTTATTGATAATGATATTGTTGGGAATTTGTGATAGTTTTTAGAACTTGTGGGTATAAGTCATGTTTCATGTTTTTCCAAACCAAACTTCACCCAAAATAGATATCCAAGCACATTTTTATTTTCAAATCAAACTTCACCCAAATCAAATTTTTCAGAATAAATTTGGGAATCTATGATTAATAGATCTTTAGAATGTCAACTTGCAATTAATTAACTACTGAAGGTGGCCATGTCCATGCTTGTCTCTAAATACGCAAATAAATAATCATTGAACATTAGTAGAGTTTAGACTTTACCTAACTTTAAAGCTAGCGCACTTTGATTAGTGAAAGTGGTACGTAATTAAAAGGAAACAGGAACACAAGTTAGGAATCAAGGAAGATGCCATAATATATTGTTAATCAACTTGGGATTATTTAGTTTGGCAGTAGAATTAAACGAAGAAACGGATTTTGATAAAGACAGGATCTTTTGAACAACTTCGAGTAGACACCCACGGAGTTTATGTTATTAAATCAAGAAATATTACATGACGTATGTTTAACAATTTGGATACGGAAAAGGATTAAAAGTACTCGTATTAGACTTCCTTACACCTATGAGTTCAAATTTGCCCTTAATGTTATTTTTAGGCTTAAAAGTATCATTTTTAACGGAAAAATGACATGGCATTGATGAATATTTTAATTAAACATGTGACATTTATTTAGTGATCCACATAGATTTTTTCTAACTCAACCCAAAAAATTCGACCCATCTTCTAATAACCCGTTTTTTAAAATTAACTCAAGTTTTTGGAAACCCATTGGCATTATTTTCCTCTCTTTTCTTCCAAGTAGAGTTTTTTTCTCTTCTTCTTCCTTCCTTGTTTGTCTATATACTTTCTGAGTTCAGTTTTTATATATTTCTGTTCTTCTAATATTTTGATACTAACTCTTTGTCTTAGTTCTTTTAATTCTCTGATTTAAGTTAATTTTCTGATTTCAATTCTTATAATTTTCTTTTTTAGTTCTAATATTAATGTTGCTTAATTGTGGCAGTTGTTGTGTTGGTTAATTTGTGTTTAATGTATGAAAAATTTATAGACTAATTTGTGTTCTCTTAAGCTGCTGGAAAATGAAGGAAGAAAGAAAAGGAAAGTAA
Source organism: Nicotiana otophora (assembly GCA_000715115.1). Taxonomy (NCBI): domain Eukaryota; kingdom Viridiplantae; phylum Streptophyta; class Magnoliopsida; order Solanales; family Solanaceae; genus Nicotiana; species Nicotiana otophora. The sequence goes on along the minus strand of AWOL01S0001895.1, from coordinate 224,162 downwards.
GAACCATATTTGAAACAAGAGATGCTGTGTTGGGATACCGAAGTTTTTGATGGTGAAAACAAGATGACTGTTCATCTACTTTGTTGCGGCCAGAAAGGATATTTTTATTGTGCATGTGAAAAATTTCCATGGATTACTGCAAAAGGAAAAAGTAAAAATACGACATTGATCCGACTCATCGGGTTATTAGAAGATGGGCCGAATCTTTTGGGTTGGGTTAGAACAAATCTATGTGGACCACTAAATAAATGCCACGTGTTCAATTAAAATGCTCATCAATGTCATGTCATCTTTCTGTTAAGAGAAGGGCATTTTTAAGCCTAAATATAACATTAAGGGCAAATTTGAAACCATAGGTGGAAGAAGAGTATTTTTGAGCCATTTCTAATACGTTAAGGCATTTATGGCCCTTTTCCGATTTGGATATGCTTAAAGTGTTATTTTATTAATCTTTATAAACTAAATATTGTTTACATACTCATACTTCACAAAGATAACTTCACATTCGTATCAATTAGAGTCCGTAAAATGCAAATTAATTCTATTTGTTAACAAAAGAATTTGAATTGACTGAGCCATATGAGACGTGGATACTCATTAATACTAATTTGTATATAATTAGTAAATTATATATGCCCAATAATTAAGTTAAAACTTAATTAAAAAGGATAAATAAGTTTCATATATAGTATAGATTGATAAAAATTCCTTGTCGAATTCACTAATAAACATTAATGAATCTCAATTGAAATCAGACAATAGGAAAATCCTAAATATTACTGGAGGTCATATAACTAATGAGAGCTGCTATTTGAGCCAACCAATCTCGTTCCAACAATAGCTACACCCGTGTAAAGACCAAATAATCCTTCATTTCATATTTGGCTTTACAACCAATTTTTTCCCAAACGAACTAATAATTGTTGATTATCCCAAAATATTGATCCCGTAAGATCATCATTCTCTCATGGGAAGATCAAAAGCATGTGTATGTATACGTATACGGTTATGTATTCATAGATTTTTTTTTAAAATAAGATTTAAACTGTATATAAATTCGAATTCCCTTGTTATACCATACACATATGATACGAGATCTTTCATTAAACACATAATTGACCACCCTTCTCTTAACCTAAACATGAATGCTAACTGAGAAACTAGTTCAGAGCCATTAAACTTGAATAACAACCTAGAAACTAGTTCGGAGCATCTAAGGAATGCATTACACATATCTTTAGGATTGAATTCGGACGACAGTTTGATGAATGAAGATGAGTAGGTCAACACTAATTCAGACGGAAACTTCAATTGAGAGAGAAAATCATGATGATGATGATGATGTTAGCCAATATGTATTACTATAATGAATAATGAAACAGTAAACTTTCTGAAACAGAAAATAAAAACAGAAAGTTAGCAGCAACAGAATGTCGAAAAAATATTTAAAAATAATTTTAGAATAAATCGAGCCCACTGAATGCACAGTGTGTCCTTAAGAAAATTATTCCCCTCAAGTACCCGAGGTGCTGGAATATTGTCCTTCCAGGATAGAACGAGTTAACTCACCAGTGTATTGGTATCAAAAACTCTGATAAACTTCGAGCCGCTCAATGGTTGTAAGACACACTGAAAACTTTTGTGCAGAAGAAGAAGAAGATTACAAATTTTTGTAGAAATGATTCTAGGATCAAAGTATATTTATAGTCATTTTCTGGCACTGTTTCTGAAAAGGTTTGTAACCTTTCAGAAACAGCCATGGCTGTTGGAGCAGGTGGGAACATTTCCCATTTGAAATATTCCGGGAAAAAGGATTTAAAATAATTCGAGAAAGAAACGGACCGGGTCGCGTTGTGGGTCCTGTGTTATTCCGGGTTGAATTTTTCGTTAATTAATTAATTAAATAATTGAAAGAAATTTTGTCCAAAAAGATTAATCAATCAATCGATCTTTGAGCAAATCCAAATCCGAAGCCGAGCCGAGCCGAACGAGCGATGATGACGAGGACGACGACGACGCGAGGCTTACTTTCTTTTCAACCCATTTAACACCAAGAGAAATGATTTCTCAATATAAGCACATTCATTTTTCTTTCCACCACCAATGAGGGACACTTGCTCTTTCTAAAGAAAAATGGATCTTATTTTCCCTCCACTTTCTTCCCTCAATTTTCCATTCACCAATCTTTTAATCCCAACAATCCACCACATAAATAGTGAATGGCTATAAGATAAAGGAATGCATGGACGAGTGTGTGATTTACATGCAAGGATTAATTTCATCTGGATAAGTAGGTTTCCCTTTGAACTTTCCGTAGTAAACTTATATCGGATATACTCGGTCAATCGGTAGATTTGATATCTTTGAACTGTCGAGACTTTTTGTATACCTAGACATCGTAAGTCACACAATCAACCCTTAACCATTTATGGTTCTCACGGTTTTGTTCGTTTTATCTATGAACACTGCATGGTTTCATGAGTGCTTAGAAAATGGGCCTTTACTTTCATTCCTCTTGAAGCGACTTACACTTCACACTCACATAGGTGATTTCCAAATGTGTAATCTTATAGGCACACTATCTTGTCATTTCCTGCCAGACTTATCAAATCATTAAAAAGCTTTAAGCTTTATTGACTCATCAAAAAGCCTTAATGCTTCACCCTGATTTCTGAACATTGCCTTCATCACGAGAATGGGTTGAGTTATTTGACAATGTTGAACCATAATTCATAACTTTGTTTGATCTCTTTGAACCTAACTCTTGGGATCTCCAGTATGCTAGGTAAAATTACCGCCACGATGACTTGTCCTAGGCCTTAATCCCATTCCCTTTGATGATCTTTCAACTGCCTCTCTAGATAGGCCCTTTGTAAGTGGATCCGACACATTATCTCTTGACTTTACGTAGTCAATCATGATAACACTACTAGAGAGTAGTTGTCTAACAATATTGTGTATCCGTCGTATGTGACGAGATTTTTCGTTATAATAACGCTCCCTGCCCTGCCTATTACCGCTTGACTATCACAATGTATACATATAGGTGCCAAAAGTTTGGGCCAAAATGGAATATCTTCCAAGAAATTCTAGAGCCATTCAGCTTCTTCACTGGCCTTATCTGAAGTTATGAATTCAGATTCCACTGTAGAACGGGAGATGCACATTTGTTTGGATGATTTCAAGACACTACTCTACCCCCAATTGTGAAAACATCTCCGCTCGTGAATTTAATTTCAGATGATTCGGTGATCCAATTTGCATCACTATATCCCTCGATCACGGAAGGATATTTGTTATAATGCAAAGCATAATTTTGGGTATGTTTCAGATACTCCAAAACTCGTTTCATTGCCATCCAATGTATTTGATTGGGATTACCTGTAAACCAACTAAGTTTGCTAATAGAACATGCTATATCTAGTCGCGTACAATTCATGATATACATCAAACTTCCCAATACTCTTGTATAGTCCAGTTGTGATTCACTCTCACCTTAATTCTTTTGAAGTGCATAACTCACGTCAATTGGAGTCTTGGCAATCTTGAAATCCAAATACCTGAACTTGTCAAATACTTTTTCAATGTAGTGAGATTGTGATAATGCTAGCATCAGCAACTCCTAAGTTTTTCATGTCGAATTTGCTAGCCAATATGCGCTTAGTAGCATTTATATCTGCCATAATTTTGCTCATTATCAACATATCATCAACATATAAACAAACAATGACTTTGTAATGACACAACCAGTCATTTTAACTTTTAGAAACCCGTTCCCTAACATAAAACACCCCGAACATGCTTTTAGTAATTTATGACTCGCGGGAATGGTTGGTTCGGGATTTGAAAGTGTGAGGGTTGAAATCGGAACACTTGGTTCCTTAAGTTAGCTTTAAATGAACAAGTTTGACTTTGGTCAATATCTTTAGAAAACGACCCCGGAATCGGGATTTGACGGTTCCAATAGATTCGTATGATGATTTTGGACTTGGGCGTATGTTCGAATCGGGTTTTGGATAACCCGGGAGCGTTTTGACGTTTAATAGTAAAAATCAACTATTTGAAGGTTTAAAATTCTTTAAATTTGGTGTGGAGTAGGATTTTGAGTAATTGAAGTTTGTTTGGAATTCTGAGTTTGGGAATAGTTCCGTATAGTGATTTAAGACTTGCACGCAAATTTTCGTGTCATTCCGAATAGTTTAAGTATATTTCGGCGCATTGGAAGTAAATTGAAGAACTTGAAATTTCTTAAGTTTGAATCAATCTGGTTTAGAGTATGATTCTTAGATTTGATGTTGTTTTACGCGTTTCGAGAGTTCGAACGAGTCCATTTTATGATTTCAAACCTGTTGGTATGTTCGGGCAGGGCCCCGGGGGTCCCGAGTGTTAACCNCAGTTGCTCTTTCTAAAGAGATGTGTATAAGAGACAGTTTCAAACCTGTTGGTATGTTCGGGCAGGGCCCCGGGGGTCCCGAGTGTTAACCGGACGAGGCTCAGACCAATTTTGGGAAATTGAGCAAGGACTGAAGCTCCCAGCTACTGTCATAATTGCACCTGCACTTGGATAGCCGCAGGTGCGAGCTTGCAGGTGTGAGCCACCAATCGCAGGTGCGAAGGAGAGGAACCTACCCATCCATCGAAGGTGCGAGGTATTTTGGCGCACCTGCGAACGCGCAGGTGCGACGGCCTGATACGTAGGTGCGAAGGAATGCGCAGGTGTGAAGGAATGGGCACACCTGCACTTGCGCAGAAGCGAGCACTTCTTCTGCAGGTGCAGAACCAGGAAAAGAGAGAAAATGCACACATACGAGGGATTTCCGCAGGGGCGAAAGCCGCATGTGCGGTACCTCATCCGCAGGTGCGAAATCACTGTTAGGCAGAATAGTTAAAAGTCGGGGCTAAGACATTTTGAGCCCATTTTCCCTCCATTTCCGGCGATTTCAGAGCTTTTGAGAAGGGGGTTTCAACTAGCAATTGAAAGGTAAGTTAATTCCACACCCCTTGAGTTAAATACATAGATTATAAGTGGATTATAACTAGTAAATCTTAAAAATCAAAGATTTATATGGAAAACCTAGATTTTTATAAAAGTGAGATTTTAACCATGAAAATAGTTATGGAATTGGGTAGAAATTTTATATTTAAGTTCTTAAGATTATGGGTAACGTTTTCATCCAAACATTTTCAGAATCCGAGCACGTGGGCCCGGGGTGAATTTTAGGAATTTTACCATTTTGGATAAGATAATTTATTTAATAGATAAATTTCGAATCATTTAGCATATATTAATTATTGTGTATAATATTTGGATAGTTTCGAATCTTTCGGTGTCAAATCAAAAATTCAACGCGACGTGGTAATCGAAAAGTGGACTTTGAGACGAGGTAAGTCTCTTGTCTAATCTTGTGAGGAGGAAATACCCCATAGGGATTAAATTGAATAATTGTTGCTAATTGCGGGGGCTATGTACGCACGAGGTGACGAGAGTTCGTGCTTAGCTACTATTAATGCTAAAGTCCGGGTAGTTTAGGACTCAAAGCATGAATTACATGTGTACATTGTATTCTTTGTTTAAATTAATATTAATTGATATATATGAATATATTGTGAATTGTCAGATAAAGATATTAAAGGATGAAAATCTCATATGCTTGATTTTTTATTTAAATTAATTAATTGTTAAAAGAAATTGTTCTTCCTCCCGAATTTATCTTATAATAAATATACTCTCCTTCCAGAGGTACATAAGAAAATGTCCTCATTTCTTGTGGAGAGGGCCGAATGCCTCGGCAAGATAGATGCATCTATGGATCGCGCAGCACATCCCTCGGCAGTTTACACGACACTCTGGATCGGGCCGTACGTCCTCGGCAGAAATCGTGCTTAATAATAATAATTACACGATACTTTAATAATTATTTCAAGCTTGCGAAGCTAATTGATAAATTGGAGAATACTTGAAATTTAATGAATTATTTTTCCTGCTTGTTAAGGAATTAATTGTTATTCCTGTAAATGAGATTAATTGATAAATTAGAAATTATTTGAATTTAAGGAATTATTCCTGATTTAGATATTCTATTTGTATTTCAGTTATTATTATTGACCCATAGTGAGTGTCAAAGTCGGCCATCTCGTCTCTACTACTTCGAGATTAGACTTGATACTTACTGGGTATACATTGTTTACGTACTCATACTACACTTGCTGCACTTTTTATCCAGTACCTGAGGCAAGTACTAGTGGGGGACCTATCTTCTTACACCCACGTTATCGAGGGGCATAGTGGTGAGCTGCCTTTCTGAGCCGTTCTGTAGCTACTAGTGTCTCTCCTTGTATTTTTCATTCTGTCTATTTTTATTTCAGACAGTATTTGAGGTTTTGTATAATCTACTAGATGCTCATACACTTGTGGCACCAGGTCTTGGCATACACATTGGTAGAATTTGGTGTTTTATTATTTTTTTGGTTTTAAATTTTGTCAATATATGCTTAATTTATTAAGTTGGCTTGCCTAGATGTAGTGTTGGATGCCATCACGACCTATAGGTAAAATTGGATCGTAACAACATGGTATCAGAGCACTAAGTTCATGTAGGTCTCACAAGTTATGAGGAAGCCTAATAGAGTCTTTCGGATCGGTACAAAGACGTCTGTACTTATCTTCGAGAGGCTATAGGTAGTTAGGAAATTGCCTTTCTTTATATTCCATCGTGCAATTGATGTAGTTCTAAATATCCTTCTCATATTCTCTCTCTGATGGTGAGAATGCGCTCGAATGAGGTTCCAGGCCAGGGAAGAGCTACTCCCATAGTTGCTAGAGGCCGAAGGAAGGCTCCAGCCCGTAGTAGAGGGCGAGGACGTCCCAAAACTATTCCAGTTATGCCACCAGTGGGTCCAACAGAGAATCCCTTTGTTGCGGAACAGGATGATGTGTCTGTGGCAGCCAGCTCCGGTGGATTTCACATCTGCACCGGGAGTTTGGGATGTCATGGGTCGTATGCTGCGGTTCATGGACAATATGACTCAGGCCGATTTATTTTCGGCAGACCCAGCCACATCTCAGGTGGGCGGGGGAGCACAGACCCCTACCACACAGGCTCATGGACAGACAACTATTGTATATCAGACCCAGGGTGCACTACCCGTGGGTGGAGCCCAGCCAGTGGCAGCAGCTACACCTGAGCCCAGGCCACCTGTAGCCGCCGATCCTCAGAAACTATTGGACCCATGGACTAGACTACATCCTTCTGTCTTCGGGGATGAGCGACATGAGAATCCAAAAGATTTCATTGATCATTGCAGGGACAGACTGCACAACATGAGGATATTGGAATCTCATGGGGTTGACTTCGCTACTTTTCAACTAGAGGGCAGGACCCGTAGATGGTGGAAGTATTATGTTCTTGGAAGACCAGCTGATTCTCCTCCCATGACTTAGGAAATGTTCACCCTTATCTTCCTGGACAAATATATTCCACCCTCCCAGAGGGAAGAGTTGCAGTTTCAGTTTGAGCAGCTCCAGTAGGGTCAGATGTCAGTGACCGATTATGAGGCGAGGTTTTCTGAATTATCTCGCCATGCACTTATGATACTCCCTACTGAGGCGGAGAGAGTGCGAAGGTTTGCAGCCGGTTTACATACTGACATTTAGGCCACTATGGCTCGAGAAGTTGAGAAGGGTACTTATTATGAGCTAGTTGTGGAGATAGCCCAGAGGATTGAGGGTGTGCGTCAGCGGAGCCGAGAGAAAATTATGAGAGATAAGCGGTTTAGGTACTTTGGAGAGTTCATAGGTGCCCCGTTTGGGGGCAGAGGTCAGTTCGTGAGGGGGCAGTCTAGCACACCCCCATTTCCAGCACCACCACCTCCTCGGGGTACTCCAGTGCGACCTTATCTCAGTTCTATACCAGATAGTTCTTACCGCCCACAAGCTATTCAGGGTCCTCACAGTGGGTATTCAGTTCCCCAGGGCCAGACACTTAGTTAGCAGCCCATCGCACCGAAGAGTTGTTACGAGTGCGGGGATCCCAGTCACATGTGGAGGTTCTGCCCCAGGCTTTGGTGTAGACCAGTACAACAAGGTCAGCAGCCTATGCTTACCGGACCAATTGCTCCACCAGTAGTTCGACCACCAAGAGATGGAGGACAGGTGGGTAGGGGCCGTCCTAGAGATGGAGGTCAGACAAGCGGAGGCCAGCCAGTTGGCGCTCCAACTCGGTTCTATGCTTTTCTGGCTAGACCAGATGCAAAGGCCTCAGATGCTGTGATTACAGGTATTATTTCTGTTTGCGGCAAGGATGCCTCAGTATTATTTGATTCGGGATCCACGTATTCATATGTGTCATCTCTATTTGCTCCATTCCTGGGTGTTTCTCGTGAGTCCTTGAGTACTCATGTTTATGTGTCCACTCCTGTAGGCGATTCTGTTATTGTGAACCGGATCTACCGGGCTTGTATTATTATATTCTGTGGTTATGAAACTAGAGCAGATCTCTTATTGCTCGAGATGACCGATTTTCAAATTATTCTAGGTATGGACTGGTTATCTCCATATCATGCTATTCTAGATTGTCATGCCAAAACTGTTACCTTGGCTATTCCATCTTTTCCTAGACTAAAGTGGAAGGGTTCATCGGTTAGTTCATTTAATCGGGTTATCTCTTTTATAAAGGCTCAACACATGGTTGAGAAGGGTTATTTGGCTTATCTAGCCTATGTTCGGGATACTACTGCAGAGACTCCGGCTATTGATTCAGTGCCAGTCGTTCGGGAGTTCTCCGATGTATTTCCTTTAGATCTTCCAGGTATTCCACCTGATCGGGATATTGATTTCTGTATTGACTTGGCTTCAGATACTCAGCCTATATCTATTCCACTGTATCACATGGCTCCGGAAGAATTGAAAGAGTTATTATCCAAAGGGTTCGTCAGACCGAGTGTATCTCCTTGGGGTGCACCAGTATTATTTGTGAAGAAGAAAGATGGCACAATGCGAATGTGTATTGACTATTGCCAATTGAACAAAGTTACTATTAAGAACAAGTACCCGTTGCCGCGTATTGATGACCTATTTGACCAGTTGCAGGGTGCTAGGGTGTTCTCTAAGATCAACTTGAGATCGGGGTATCATCAGTTGAAGATTCGAGATTCAGGTGTTCCGAAAACTGCTTTCCGTACTAGATATGGTCATTATGAGTTTCTGGTAATGTCTTTCAGTTTAACTAATGCCCCGACAACGTTTATGGATCTGATGAACAGGGTATTCAGTCCATATATTGATTCATTTGTCATTGTCTTCATTGATGACATTTTGATCTACTCGCGCAGTAAGGAGGTACATGAGCAACATATGAGAGTAGTGCTTTAGACATTGCAGGAACAAAAGCTATATGCTAAGTTCTCTAAATGTGAGTTTTGGCTAGAGTCTGTAGCATTTTTGGGACATATTGTATCGGGCGAAGGTATTAAAGTTGATCCCAAAAGGATTGAGGCAGTTTAGAATTGGCATCGACCCACTTCGGCGATTGAGATCAGGAGTTTTCTGGATTTAGTAGGTTATTATCGTCGGTTTGTGGAAGGTTTTTCATCTATTGCATCACCTTTGACCAAATCAACCCAGAAGGGTGTTCAGTTTCGATGGTCCGATAATTGTGAGCCAAGCTTTCAGAAGCTCAAGACAGCATTGACTACAGCACTAGTGTTGGTGTTACCTTCCGGTTCGGGAATGTATACAGTGTATTGCGACGCTTCACGTGTTGGTTTGGGTTGTGTATTAATGCAGGAAGGGTGAGTTATTGCATATGCTTCACGTCAGTTGAAGCCCCACGAGCAGAATTATCCGGTACATGATTTGGAGTTAGCTGCGATTGTTCACGCCCTTAAGATTTGGAGGCATTATCTTTATGGGGTGTCTTGTGAAGTTTATACTGATCTTCGCAGTGTGCAGCATTTGTTCAAGCAGAGGGATCTAAATTTGAGGCAACACAATGGCTAGAATTACTAAAAGATTATGATATTACTATCCTATATCATCCAGGTAAAGCAAATATAGTTGCAGATGCCTTGAGTAGAAAGGCGGAGAGTATGGGTAGTTTGGCTTTCATTTCAGCAGAAGAGAGGCCATTAGCTTTGGATATCCAGTCCTTGGTCAACAGACTTGTGCGGCTAGATATTTCAGAGCCCAGTCGAGTTCTTGCATGTGTCATAGCTTAGTCTTCACTATTTGAGTAGATCAAGGCTCGCCAGTATGATGACCCACACTTAATGGTTCTTCGAGAAACGGTACTACTAGGTGGTGCCAAGGAAGTTACTATTGGTGCGTATGGTGTTCTGCGACTCCAGGATCGTCTGTGTGTTCCTAATATGGATGAACTGAGGAAAATGATCCTGGGGGAGGCACACAGTTCTCAGTATTCTATTCATCCAGGTACTACGAAGATGTATCGTGACTTGATGCAGCATTATTGGTGGCGACGAATGAAAAAGGACATAGTTGAGTATGTAGCTAGGTGTCTAAATTGCCAGCAAGCTAATTATGAGCACTAGAGGCCAGGTGGCCTACTTCAGCAGATGACCATACCAGAGTGGAAATGGGAATCGATTACTATGGAATTTGTAGTTGGGTTGCCGCGGACCTTGAGGATGCTTGATGCAGTTTGGGTGATTGTTGACAAGTTGACCAAGTCGGCATATTTTATTCCTGTTGTGACTACGTATACTTCAGAGAGGTTGGTCCATATTTATATTCAGGAGATAGTTCGGTTGCACGGTGTGCCGATTTTTATCATATCAGATAGAGGCCCTCAGTTTACTTCACATTTCTGGAGAGCAGTACAAAGTGAATTAGGGACCCGTGTAGATCTCAGCACAGCCTTTCATCCACAGACCGACGAGCAGTCAGAGCGGACAGTTCAGATTTTGGAGGATATGCTCAGGGCATGTGTGATTGACTTTGGAGGTCAGTGAGATAGTTTCCTGTCTTTGGCCGAGTTTGCTTATAATAACAGCTACCAATCTTTGCATCGAGATGGCTCCATTTGAGACTTTATATGGCCGTCGATGCCGTTCACCTATCGGATGGTTTGAGCCCGATGAGGCTAAGTTATATGGTACTGATTTGGTAAAGGATGCCTTGGAAAAGGTAAAGTTGATTCAGGAGCGACTTCATATAGCACAGTCCAGACAGAGGAGTTACGCGGATCAGAAAGCGCGTGGTTTATCATTTATGGTAGGTGAAAAGTTCTCTTGAAGGTTTCGCCGATGAAGGGAATTATGAGATTCGGGAAGAAGGGCAAGTTGAGCCCAAGGTTTATAGGCCCATTTGAGGTGTTGAGACGAGTTGGAGAGGTTGCTTATGAGCTTGCATTGCCTCCCAGTCTATCAGGAGTTCATCCGTTTTTGCATGTATCTATGCTCCGGAAGTATCATGCTGACCTATCACATGTGTTGGACTTCAGCACAGTTCAGCTAGATAAGAGTTTGGGTTATGAAGAAGAGTC
>AWOL01S0001895.1:170233-210971 GCA_000715115.1 Nicotiana otophora | reverse complement strand
AAAAGTTCTCTTGAAGGTTTCGCCGATGAAGGGAATTATGAGATTCGGGAAAAAGGGCAAGTTGAGCCCAAGGTTTATAGGCCCATTTGAGGTGTTGAGACGAGTTGGAGAGGTTGCTTATGAGCTTGCATTGCCTCCCAGTCTATCAGGAGTTCATCCGTTTTTGCATGTATCTATGCTCCGGAAGTATCATGCTGACCTATCACATGTGTTGGACTTCAGCACAGTTCAGCTAGATAAGAGTTTGGGTTATGAAGAAGAGTCATTTGCCATTGTTGATAAACAAGTTCGCCAGTTGAGGTCCAAGAGGATTTCTGCAGTAAAGGTCCAGTGGAGGGGCCAACCAGTCGAGGAAGAGACTTGGGAGGCCGAGGAGGACATGCGGAGCAAATATCCACACTTATTTAGCACTCCAGGTATTATTCTAAACCCGTTCGAGGACGAACGTTTGTTTAAGAGGTGGAGAATGTAACCCAACCGGTCATTTTAACTTTTAAAAACCCGTTCCCTAAAATAAAATTCCTCGAACATGCTTTTATTAATTTACGACTCGCGGGGATGGTTGGTTCGGGATTTGGAAGTGTGTGGGTTGAAATCGGAATACTTGGTTCCTTAAATTAGATTTAAATGGACAAGTTTGACTTCGGTCAACATTTTTAGAAAACGACTCCGAAATCGGGATTTGACGGTTCCAATAGATTCGTATGATGATTTTGGACTTGGGCGTATGTCCGAATCGGGATTTGGATAACCCGAGAGCGTTGTGACGCTTAATAGTAAAAATCAACTATTTGAAGGTTTAAAATTCTTTAAATTTGGTGTGGAGTAGGATTTTGAGTAATTGAAGTCTGTTTAGAATTCCAAGTTTGGGAATAGTTCCGTATAGTGATTTAAGACTTACACACAAATTTTCATGTCATTCCGAGTAGTTTAAGTATATTTCGGCGCATTGGAAGTAAATTGAAGAACTTGAAATTTCTTAAGTTTGAATCAATTTGGTTTAGGTTATGATTCTTATATTTGATGTTGTTTTACGCGTTCCGAGAGTTTGAGCGAGTCCGTTTTATGATTTCAAACTTGTTGGTATATTCGGGCAGGGCCTCGGGGGTCCCAAGTGTTAACCAGACGAGGCTCGGACCAATTTTGGGAAATTGAGCAAGGCCTGAAGCTCCCAGCTACTATCATAATCGCACATGTGCTGGGACAACCGCAGATGCGAGCTCGTAGGTGCGAGCTACCAATAGCAGGTGCAAAGGAGAGGAGCCTGCCAATCCATCGCAAGTGCGATGTATTTTGGCGCACCTGCGAACGCTCAAGTGCGAAGGCCTGATGCGCAGGTGCGAAGGAATGGGCGCACATGCGCTTGCAAAGAAGCGAGCACTTCTTCCACAGGTGCGGAACCAGGAAAAGAGGTAAAATGCGCACATGCGAGGCATTTCCGCAGGTGCCAAAGCCGCATGTGCGGTACCTCATCCGCAGGTGCAAAAATCACTGTTGAGTAGAATGATTAAAAGTCGGGGCTCAGACATTTTGAGCCAATTTTTCCTCCATTTCCGGGCGATTTCAGAGCTTTTGAGAAGGGGGTTTCAACTAGCAATTGAAAGGTAAGTTAATTCCACACCCCTTGAGTTAAATACATAGATTATAGGTGGATTATAACTAGTAAATCTTAGAAATCAAAGATTTAGATGAAAAACCTAGATTTTTATAAAAGTGATATTTTAACCATGAAAATAGTTATGGAATTGGGTAGAAATTATATATTTAAGTTCTTAAGATTATGGGTAACGTTTTCATCCAAATATTTCTAGAATACGAGCACGTGGGCCCGAGGTGAATTTTAGGCATTTTACTATTTTGAATGAGGTAATTTATTTAATAGATAAATTTCGAATCATTTAGCATATATTAATTATTGTGTATAATATTTGGATAGTTTCGGATCTTTCGGTGTCAAATCAAGAATTCAACGCGACGTGGTAATCAGAAAGTGGACTTTGAGACGAGGTAAGTCTCTTGTCTAATCTTGTGAGGGGGAAATACCCCATAGGGATTAAATTGAATAATTCTTGCTAATTGCGGGGGCTACGTACGCACAAGGTGACGAGAGTCTGTGCGTAGCTACTATTAATACTAAAGTTCGGGTAGTTTAGGACTCAAAGCATGGATTACATGTGTACATTGTATTATTTGTTTAAATTAATATTAATTGATATATATGAATATGTTGTGAATTGTCATATAAAGATATTAAAGGATGGAAATCTCATATGCTTGATTTTCTATTTAAATTAAATAATTATTAAAAGAAATTGTTCTTTCTCCCGAATTTATCTTATAATAAATATACTCTCCTTCCGGAGGTACATAAAAAAATGTCCTCCTTTCTTGTGGAGTGGGCCGAATGCCTCGGCAGGATAGATGCATCTATGGATCACGCCACACGTCACTCGACAGTGTACACGACACTCTAGATCAGGCCGTACGTCCTCGGCAGAAATCGTGCTTAATAATAATAATTACACTTGGGGTATTTTTCTTTGGTTCTTCTCCCGGACGTTTAGGTCTTTCACTTAACGACTCACATTCAATTTTATACGGATAGGTTCTTTCAAAGAATTCAACATTAACTTATTCAATTACCGTATTAACATAAAATTTGGGATTATCATATTTATGAACCAAAGACCGACATGCTTTACAGTTTGTAGCGTATCTAATGAAAGTACAATCCACAGTTTTGGTCCGATTTTTACCCTTTTGGGTAAATGTATTTGTACCTTTGCTAGACACCCCCACACTTTGAAATATTTCAAGTTGGGTTTTCTTCCTTTTCGTTTTTCATATGGAATAGATTGCATTTTGCTGTGGGGCACTCTGTTGAGTATTCGGTTAGCTGTAAGGATAGCTTCCCCCCGCAAACTCTGCGGTAATCTAGAACTTGGTAATAAATAATTCATCATTTCCATTAATCTCCGATTTTTCCTTTTTGCAATTCCATTGGATTCGGGTGTGTAGGGGGCAGTAGTTTGATAGATAATTCCATATTCTGAATATATTTCTGCAAATAAAGATTCATATTCTCCACCCTTATCACTTCTAATAATTTTGATCTTTTTATTCAATTGGTTCTCCACTTCATTCTTGTATTTGCTTAAATGCTTCAATTGCTTCATCCTTACTATTAAGAAAATAAACATAACAATATCGAGTACAATCGTCAATAAAATTTATAAAATACTTTTTCTCACCTCGAGATGGTGTCGACTTCATATCACAAATGTTAGTATGAATTAAGTCTAAAGGATTTGAAACAGACTTATAAGGATGTTTTACAAATTTAGATTCAACACATATTTGACATTTTGATTTATTACACTCAAATTTAGGCAATACTTCTAAATTAATTAACTTTCGCAAGGTTTTGTAATTGACATGTCCTAAACGAATATACCATAAATCATTTGACTTCAATAAATAAGAAGAAGCTGAAATTTTATTAATACTGTCAACAACTATTACATTGAGTTTGAAAAGGCCCTCTGTGAGGTAGCCCTTTCCAACATACATTTCATTCTTGCTTACACCAACTTTGTCAGATACAAATACACATTTGAATCCATTCTTAACAAGTAAAGAAGCTAAAACTAAATTCTTCCTAATAGTGGGAACATGAAGAACGTTGTTGAGCATTAACACCTTGCCAGAAGTCATCTTTAGGAATACCTTCCCATAACCCTCAATCTTGGCTGTTGTAGTATTTTCCATGGAAAGCACTTCTTCGGGACCAGCAGTAGGGTAAGTAGCAAATGCTTATTTGACCGCACAAACATGTTGAGCGGCTCCAGAGTCAATCCACCACTCCCTCGAATTTTCAACTAGGTTGCATTCCAAAAGCACTGAACACAGATCATCGATTTCATCATTCTTCTCCACTATGTTGGCCTGTCCCTTGTTCTTATCCTTTTTCGGGAGACGACAATCACATGCTTTGTGACCAGATTTTCCACAATTGTAGTAATTTCCCTTGAATTTCTTTTTGTTCTGCTCTTTATTCTGTCCAGAAGACCTCTTCCTCTTCTTACTTTTTGGACCAGTCTCTTCAATGTTATTAGCTCCCATAATCGTTGAATTTCTATGAGACTTCTTCTCGGCTATTTTGTTGTCTTCCTCAATCTTGAGACGAATCACAAGATCTTCCAAATTCATTTCTTTGCGTGTGTGCTTAAAATAGTTTTTGAAATCTCTCCACAAATATGGCAATTTTTCAATCATTGCAGCTACTTGAAATGTTTTATTCACTACCATACCTTCAACAATAAGGCAATGAAAAATAAGTTGAAGCTCTTGAACTTGGATTCCAACAGTTTTGATATCTATCATTTTATAGTCTAGAAACTTGGCAACCACAAATATTTTTAAGCATGCATCTTCATTCTTGTACTTCTTCTCAAGTGCGTCCCATAATTCTTTCGAAGTTTTCATAGCACTATAGACATTGTACAAGTCATCCTCCAAAGAGCTTAGGATGCAGCCTATCAAAGAAAATCTGCCCGTTTCCACATCTCAACAATCATAAATTTCTCATTGTCTGGCATGTCCACGACAGGCACTAGAGGTTCTTCACTGGTGATTTTTTGTATACCAAGTGTGATAAGACACAAGAACACCCTTTGCTACCATCCTTTGAAGTTGGCTCCAGAAAATTTTTCCAGTTTCTCGACCGGTGGCACAACAGTTCGGCTTGACGATCGTCGTTGCCGCAACAGTCGCAGAAGAAATTTCATTATCAATTGCCATTTCTCACTGTCAATAACATAAGAGTTAATTAATGGAAAAAATAGTACAGTAAACAGTACTGTAATTAATGATAAAAAATACGTTTAATAAATACAAATTGAAGTTTTTATATACTGTTTCACAGAAAACGATGAAGTTTTTATGTTCTTCAAATTATTTCTGAATTTTAATACTCCGATGAAGTTTTTATGTCTTCAAATCAGAATAGAAAATCTCAGAAGGAGTAGAAAATCACACATGTTTTAATCTCCAAAAACAAAATACAAATTATAATATATGAAGATAATTTCCTTACGATTGTTAGCCAATGTGTATTACTATAATGAATAATGAACAGTAAACTTTCTGAAACAGAAAACAGAAATAGAAAGTTAGCAGCAACAGAATGTGGAAATAATATTTGAAAATACTTTCGGAATAAATCGAGTCAACTGAATGCACAGTGTGTCCTTAAGGAAATTATTTTCCTCAAGTACTCGAGGTGCTGGAATATTGTCCTCCTAGGATAGAACGATTTAACTCATCAGTATATTGGTACCAAAAACTCTGATAAACTTCGAACCGCTCAATGGTTATAAAACACACTGGAAAAGTTTTTGTAGAAGAAGAAGAAGAAGAAGAAGAAGAAGAAGAAGAAGAAGAAGAAGAAGATCAGAAAGTTTCGTAAGGAAAGATTCTGGGATCAAGGCATATTTATAGCCATTTTTTGGTACTATTTCTGAAAAGGTTTGCAACCATTTAAAAACAACCATGGCTGTTGGAATAGGTGGAAACATTTCCCGTTTAAAATATTCCGGGAAAAAGGATTTAAATAATCTGGGCAAGAAATTTTGTCCAAGAAGATAAATCAATCAATCGATCTTTGACCAAATCCAAAGTCGAAGCCGAAGCTGAAGCCGAAGCCGAGCCAAGCGAGCGACGGCGGCATGAGACTTAATTTCTTTCCAACCCATTTAACACCAAGAGAAATGCTTTCTCAATATAAGCACATTCACTTTTCTTTCCACCACCAATGAGTGACAGTTGCTCTTTCTAAAGCAAAAGGGAGCTCATTTTCCCTCCACTTTCTTCCCTCAATTTTTCATTCACCAATCTTTCTTCCCTCCATTTCCTTCCACTTTTCTTTTAATTAATTAAATTAATTAATTAAATAATTGAAATAAATTTTGTCCAAAAAGGTTAATCAATCAATCAATCTTTGACCAAATCCAAATCCAAAGCCAAAGCCGAGCCGAGTGAGCGACGGTGACAACAGTGCGAGGCTTACTTTCTTTCCAATCCATTTAACACTACGAGAAGTGCTTTCTCAATATAACCACATTTATTTTTCTTCCACCGCCAATGAGGGACACTTGCTCTTTCTAAAGCAAAAGGGAGCTCATTTTTCCTCCATCCTTTTCCTCTATTTTCCATTCACCAATCTTTTAATTCTAACAGATAACGATGATGATGATGGTGGTGGTGGCCATTCTTTAGAGGAAAAGGGAGAAGGTGGAGAGGACATGGAAATGTCTAATGAGTTTAATAAAGAAGATCTAGTAATAGGTTAAATTACTGGAATGTTGTCCAGTAATAAGGATGTTATGCTTGATTTTTACAAAGAACATGTAAGATTATTAGGGTTTTGTATTGTCAAAAGAACATCAAACAAAAAAGGTGGTGGTATTATAAGGTATGTGCAATATGGTTGTGATAGGTTTAGGAAACCAAAGAATGAGTGTTACCAAGAGGAGGAACTGCCATGCTAGAATAAATTAAATTTGGGAGGAGAATGATTCATTGTTTGTTTCAAAAGTGGTTAAAAAGCATAATCATCAATTGGAACTAACATTATCGTGATTGATGGTTGGACACAAGTGTCTTAGTAATTCTATTAAGAGAGCTCTTATAGCCAAAGATATTATTGGCTTAAGACCCTAAAAAAATATAAGAGTCGCTGAAGTAATTGATGGTGGCCCCGAAAATATACTTTGAAGAGTAGAAAGCTTAAATTGCAAGAAGGGGAAGCACAATATTTACTCAAGTTCTTTAGTGACATGCAACAAAATGATAGGAAATTTTACTACTCAGTAGATGTGGATAGTTTTGGTCGACTTCATAATGTCGTATGGGTTCATTCACACTCTAAGGTTGCAATATGATGAGTTTCATGTTGTAATATGCCTTGATACCACATGCCTTGTGAATTGATATAATATTCCATTTGCTTCATTTGTTGGTGTCAATCAGCACAGACAGTCCATACTTTTGGGATGCGCTCTTATGTCTTGTGAGGATATAAAGAGTTACAAAATAGTGCTCTCTACATGGATTGGGGCTCTGAGCAATTTTCATCCATTAACTATCATGACTGGCCAATGTGATAGTATTAAGGCTGCCATTAATGCATTGATTCCAAATACGGTACATAGATATTGTATAAAGTACATATTCACAAAGTTGCCTCTGAAGTTAAGGGAGGTTCTTGATAGTAAGATTGCAAAGGCAGAATTTAAGGCTTTAGTCCTTGATAGCATTAGTGTTCCTGAGTTTTAGAGAAGATGGACTAATTATATTGTAAAATATAACTTATATAGAAGGGATTGATTTTATAAGCTTTTTTCGGAGAAAGAAAAATGGGTTCCTGTATATCTAAATGCCCACTTTTGGGCTTGGATGTTGTTCATACAAATAAGTGAAGGAATGCATGCTTTCTTTGATGGATTTATCACCCGCCAAAGCACTTTGAAGATGTTTGTTAAGCAATATGAGTTAGCCATAAGAGCTAAGTTCGAGAAAGAATTGGAAACTGAATATATGTCAATGTTCTTTGAACCAAAATGTTTGTCTGAATTGACATGGCAGGAAAAACTTCAAGCATGCTATACTCGTTAACTAATTGAATTTTTTCTACTACAGTTAAGGAAAATGTACCATTATATAATCAGCACTCCTATAAGATCATCAAGCAAATCCTTGAGGGGAGAAATACATTATAACTAGTTATTCACTTAGGAGTTTTAACATTAAAGATTTATTTATTTTTACCGTTGAATATATATCTATTGGCGAATATCTAAATTGTAGTTGCAAGTGGTTTGAAACAAAAGGAATTCTATGCTGCCATATACTCAAGGTGTTGTCTCATAAGAGGATTGAAAACGTTAACGAGAGATATATATTGAGAAGGTGGAGAAGAGATGTTGTTCGTCCACACTTGAAATATGTTTTTCTAGGAGGTTACCCATTTATAGTAGTAAAAGAAATAGACCAAATCATTGGACTGTTTTCCTCTTCGAAAAAAGTATCTATTAGGATTTAAGTCGAGAAGAAATAAGTTTTTAGGATATAACAATTTACCAGATCATCATGGTTGATGTGAATCAATCATAAGCACTTTAAATGTTGGATTATTCTCTTCTTCACTATCATCAGTAGAAGAGTAAGACATGGATCGTTTGGTAGAGGGGGAGGCATTCATAGTTAAGTTTCTAGGGTTTGTGTAAGTGAGTGTGTTTTAGGTCTTTAGGGTTTTTGTGTGAGACTATACATATACACGGCCAACCCTAAAAATAATATTTCAAATACACTCCACTAAAAATTTGAATGCTATTTTTTCCTCTTAAAGTTTTTTATCGTTCAATTTTCAAAGCTTTGAGTCGCATCGTTTGAATGCTAATTCCATCATTTTTGAATGGTACTTCCATTGTTTTTAAATGCTAAATTTGAATCCTAATTAGCAATTTTGACAGCTTTTATGCTATTAATTATGAAATATTAATGAATTAAGTTGTGTATTTTGCATATTTAGTCCCATAGTAATATTAATTTTGACCTCAATTGTTAGATTTAGAACCTAATTAGCAATTTTGATAGCTTTTATGTTATTAATTATGAAATATTAATGAATTAAGTTTTGTATTTTGCATGTTTAGTCCCCTTGTAATGTTAATTTTGACCTTAATTGTTAAATTACTTAATTCAAACCATAACAACTATACTTAATTCAATTGTTGAACTTGATTCATAGTTATGTAGTCATATGGCCCATGTTACATCTATAGTATTGCCTGTTATTACATATAAAAAAACATATAATTCAATTCATTATGGTAGTAGTTTGATGACCTTATGCCACTAGCGTAAGTTCATATGTAGTAAACCTAGTTAATAGTGATTTAAAAATGTCGTGCAATAAGGTTGTAGTCATATGCTATTTGTTAATTATATCGTTATGATTTAAGGGTATTGACCGTTTATATAATAACCAATATATAATTCCATTTATTAAGGTCATATGTATCGACCCCTAGTTAATAGTAACCGAAGAATGTTATGCAATAAGGTTGTAGTCATGTGCCCTATATTAATTAAATCGTTGTAATTTAAGGGTATTGATCGTTTATATAATAGACATATTCCATTCATTAAGGTCATGTGTATCGACCACTAGTTAATAGCAATCGAAGAATGTCATGCAATAAGGTTGTAGTTATATGCCCTATGTTAATTACACCGTTGTGATTTAAGGGTACTGACCGTTTATATAATGGCCAATATATAATTCCATTCATCAAGACCATATGTATCGACCACTAGTTAATAGCAACCGAAGAATGTCATGCAATAAGATTGTAGTCATATGCCTGTAACGATCCGACCAGTCGTTTTGAGAGTTATAGCCCCATTCCCCCATTCACTACTTAATTTATGCTTTACAATTGTTATGTGACTTGCCGGGGTGATTAGTTTGGGTCTGATGAGGTTTTAGGAATGAATTGAAACACTTAGTTCCAAGGTTTAAAGTTTAAGTTAAAATAGTGATCGGATATCGACTTATGTGTAAACGACCCCGGAATAGAGTTTTGATAATTCCAATAGCTCCGTATGGTGATTTTGGACTTAGGAGCGTATCCGGAAAATTATTTGGAAGTCCGCAGTGGAATTTGGCTTGAAATGACGAAAGTTGATTTTTTGGGATGTTTGACCAGGGAGTTGACTTTTTGATATCGGGGTCGAAATCCAGTTCTGAAAATTTTATAGCTTAGTTATGTCATTTATGACTTGTGTGCAAAACTTGAGGTCAATCGGACTTGATTTGATAGGTTTCAGCATAGAATGTAGAAGTTGGAAATTCTTAAGTTTCTTAAGTTTGAATTGGGGTTTGATTCGTGGTTTTAGCGTTGTTTTATGTGATTTGAGGTTTTACTAAGTTTCTATGATGTTTTAGGACTTGTTTGTGTATTTGGTTGAGGTCCCAAGGGCCTCAGATGAGTTTCAGATGGTTAACGGATCAAAATTTGGACTTAAACAGCTGCTGGAATTTTTCTGTTGGAAATTTCTGCCGGAAATCGAGGCCAGCGCGTGGACAGAAACTTTAAGTTATAAAACGGGAGTTTTGTCCCATTTTCTATTTTTGACAAATTGGAGCTTTGGGAGAGGCGATGTTTGAGAGATTTTCAAGGAAAAACATTGGGGCAAGTGATTCTAACTCGGATTTGGTCAATATACACGAATATATCATTGTTTTCATCATTTAATTAGTGTTTTGAGATGAAAATTTGGAAAGAATTATAGAAATCTCACAAACCGAATTTTTGAGATTTCGATGTCGATTCAGAGTCGGATTTGAGTGAAACTAGTATGGTTGGACTCGTAATTGAATGAGTTGTTGAATTTTATGAGTTTCGTCGGATTCCGATACATGGCCCCTACAGGTGATTTTTGGGTTAAATTTCGGATTTTGTTAGAAAATTTGTATTTTCATATGAAATTTATTCCTATAATTTGTACTGATTGAATCAAATAAATTATGACTAGATTCGTGCCGATCGGAGTCGAAAAATCGAGAAAAAGACATACAACTTGACTGATTAAGCATGGTTTGAGGTAAGTGACTTGTCCAACCTTGTGTGAGGAAAATTCCTCTTAGGATTGGTATTGATATAAAAATATTGAGGTATTAAAAGTCATGTACACGAGGTGACGAGTGTGTACAATGACTAAATGTGGAAGATTATGTCTTTAAGTTTTGTAGAGCACTGCTGCATATTAATTAAATTATTTTATTCTGTTTTATTCATCATCATTAATATATTTTCGTATTTTAAATTTGCCTGACATGTTCCTGCTAAGTGTTTTACTTGTTTAGTTGAAACTCTGTTTCTTCTGTTCTGTGCATTATTTGAAGGTTGGATTTCTTAATTTAAATATTATTAAAAATGAAGTATTTTACATTTAACAATTTAATGTTAAGTCAATATGTTAAATTTATGAAATATTATTTTTGCTGAATATTTTGTGAAGATATTTGTATTCATTGTGATTTAACCGTGAGCTTCGTATTGTAGAAATAATGGATATTATTCTGTTGAATATTTTGCGAGACTTTGTACTCATTGTAATTGAGCCGTGAGCTCCTTATTGTGTAAAATATTCTTGTTGTTGATTTATTTTGGCAAGTTAAAATTAGGCACTTGAGGTGAAAATTGTGATATATTGTGATATTGATACGCATGCGGTGGTTTAAGGTCTGAGTGTTGAAACGCTTGCAGTGAGAGAAGGGTGGCTCGATACGCATGGCTAGTAAGGGAACTACTAGAAGTCATACGGTGTGATAAGGGTGGCTAAAACGCGGGATGCTATTTTGGAAAAAATATTTTCTTTAAAATTTAATGTGAAGGCTCCCGCGATGATATAAGAAAATGAGATATTGTAAATTTATTTATGATTTGGGACTATGAGACAGTACCTCTGAAGTGCCCTTATTCATATTTCTTTATGGCTCCATTGCCTTTTGGTTATTTTTGAAGTTTTCTTTAAAGTTGTAAATCTCTTTTTTCCTTCCGCGAGGTGTTAATTACCCTTATCCTGCGTAGTTAAATTATGACATACTACTTACTTAATTTATCTCCATTATCATTATTGTTATTATATTGTTAAACTTTTCTCCATATCTTTTATTATTCCAGTGGGGCCTGACCTAACCTCGTCACTACTCTACCGAGGTTTGACTTGGCACTTACTGGGTACCGTTGTGGTGTACTCATACTATGCTTCTGCACATCTTTTGGTGCAGATCCAGGTACAGCTTATCAGACCAGGCATCAGTGAATTATCCGTACGGGGAGACTTCGAGGTATATCTGCCAGCGTCCGCAGACTCCGGAGTCCCCTTCTATCTTATTATGTTGTCCTCCTTATTTGATTTAGACTCTGATGTATAAAGAGATTGAGAATAAATTCTTAGAATCTTGTGACTTATTCTTACCGGGTTTTGGGAGTTGTAATTGTTAAATTTGCAATTCTTATTTATTGGAATGTTAAGGATTTTATTTCTGTTTATATTCAGTTATTCCGTATTGACAGGCTTACATAGTCTTAGAGACTAAGTGCCATCACGACATTCTACAGATGGAATTTGGGATTGTGACAAGTTGGTTTTAGAGCTCTATGTTCATAGGTATTATGAGTCACAAGCAGGTTTAGTAGAGTCTCACGGATCGGTACGGAGACGTCTATACTTATCTTCAGGAGGCTATGTAACTGTTAGGAAAATGTTCACTTCTTTGATTCCTTATCATGCTCATTTGTTGACTTCGAAGTTCTAAACCATTGTCTTTCTATTCTCTCACAGATGGTGAGGACACGCACAACTGGATCCGATGATCAGACTCCCGCGCCCCCTGTTAGAGCCGCAAGAGGCCTGGGCCGGGGTAGAGGCTGAGGAAGACCATGTGGTGTAGCCAAAGCACCCACACAAGCTACTGTAGAGGAAACACCTGTAGCTCTAGTTGAAGAACATGCATCTGAGACACCTGTTACTACTTCTGCACTTCAGGAGACTCTTGCCCAGGTTTTGAGCATATTTGTCACTCTAGCTCAGGCATTGTTAATTCCACTTGCTCCTGCCACATCTCAGGCCGAGGGAGGAACACAGACTCCCGTCGCCCGTACCCCAAAGACACGTGCCCAAATTAACCCTGCTCTAGAGGTTATACCAGTGCAGCCGATTGTCCCTGTTTGATCCGAGTCTAGGATAGCAGTTTGAGAGGGGGAGCAACTCAGGTTCGAGAGGTACAATGGGTATTGTGGATTCTAGCAGTGTTTCTTTCATAGCATTCCAACTTAGAGGAGCGGCCTACCAGTGGTGGCGCGTATATGAGTTGGATAGTCAGGCTGAGGAAGCTTCACTCACTTGGACTCAATTCTCAGATATGTTCTTGAGGGAGTATGTTCCTCAGAGTCTTAGAGTTGTGTGACGTGCAGAGTTTGAGCAGTTGCGCCAGGGTTCTATGACCGTGTTAGAGTATGCGGTCCGATTTAGTGATTTGGCTAGGCATGCACCAGCCTTGGTTGCTACTGTTCGAGAGAGGGTTCATCGATTTATTGAGAGGCGCCACCCTCGTATCAGATTCAGTATGGCCCGAGATCTAGATATGGACATCACATACCAATAGGTGGTGTTAATTGCTAGGATATTGGAAGGTATGCAGACTTGGGAAAGAGAATACAAGGAAGCTAAGATACCTTGAGATTCTGGCATATATAACAGTTCTCGTGCCCCAGCTGCAGCCCATCATGGTAGAGTCTATGTGAGTCGTCCTATTCATTCAGCACTTCCAGCTTCCAGCAGTATTCCGGCTACTCCTAAACCTCAAGTTTCATATTATGCATCGCCAGTGTCTAATGTACTTCCTGTACGGGGTGCTTTTAGCGAGCAATCCAGTCGATCAGGCACGATCCAGTCCCAGCAACCACGTCTTCCAAGGGCTTGTTTTGAATATGGTGACACTCGTCATATCATGAGGGATCTGCCCAGATTTAGGAGGGCTGCACCTCCACAGATTTATCAGGCCCCACCTATTCCACAGGGCCCTAAGGCTTCTCAGGCCATGATCATTGCACGAGTTGCTACTCCACCTGCACATCCAGCTAGAGGTGGAGGTCGGACAGGTAGAGGTCTCTCTAGAGGGGAGGCTATGCCAGATATTATGCCCTTCCTGCTAGGACAGAGGCAATTGCATCCGATTTTGTTATCAAATGTATTATTCCGGTCTGTCATAAAGATGCATCAGTCTTATTTGATCCAGTCTCTACTTATTCTTATGTGTCATCTTATGTTTCCCCGTATTTGGGCGTATCCCGTGATTCTTTGAGTTCTCCTATTTACGTATCTACACTTGTGGTTGAATCTATTATTATTGACCGCGTGTATAAGTCGTGTTTGATTGTTATCAGTGGTTTTAAGACCAGAGCTGATTTATTATTGCTCAGTATGGTGGATTTTGATATTATTTTGGGCATGGACTGGTTGTTGCCCTATCACGCTATTCTTGATTGTTACGCCAAAATGGTAACGTTGGCTATGCTAGGTCTACCGTGGCTAAAGTGGAGAGGTACCTTGGATCATGTTCCTAGAAGGGTTATTTTATTTCTTAAGGCTCAACTAATGGTTGAGAAGGGGTGTGATGCATATCTAGTCTATGTGAGAGATGTTAGTGTTGATACTCCTACCATGGAGTCAGTTCCTGTAGTAAGGAAATTTCCTGATGTATTTCCAGCGGATATTCTGGGTATGCCCCCGACATGGATATTGACTTTGGCATTGATTTGTTACCGTGCACTCAGCCCATTTCTATTCCACCATATCTTATGGCCCCATCAGAATTGAAGGAATTAAAGGAGCATTTACATGAGCTGCTTGATAAGGGTTTTGTTCGGCCCAGTATATCACCTTGGGGTGCTCCTGTCTTATTTGTGAAGAAGGATGGCTCTATGTAGATATGTATTGCTTACCGCTAGCAGAACAAGGTTACAGTGAAGAACAGGTATCCATTGCCACGTATTGATGACCTATTTGATCAGCTTCAGGGTGCTAAAGTGTTCTCTAAAATCGGCTTGCGTTCAGGCTATCATTAATTGAAGATTTGAGAACCGGATATACCGAAGACTGCTTTTAGGACTCGGTATGGTTATTACGAGTTCCTTGTGATGTCTTTTGGGCTGACCAACGCCCCAGCAACATTTATGCACTTAATGAATAGTGTATTTCAGCCATATCTTGATTCTTTTATCATTGTGTTTATTGACGACATTCTGGTGTATTCCCGAAATCAGGAGGATCATGAACATCACTTGAGGACTGTGCTTCAGACTTTGAGAGAAAAGAAGTTGTATGCAAAATTTTGAAAGTGTGAATTCTGGCTTGGTTCAGTAGGATTTTTGGGGTCATGTGGTAACGAACAAGGGGATCCAAGTAGATCTGAAGAAACTTGAAGCAGTGCAGAGTTGGCTCAGACCATCATCAGCTACTGAGATCCAGAGTTTTCTTGGCTTGGCAGGGTACTATCACCGATTTGTAGAGGGTTTCTCTTCTATTACTGCACCTATGACCAAATTGACCCAGAAGGGTGCTCCGTTCAGGTGGAGCGAGGAATGTGAGGAGAGATTTAAAAAGCTCAAGACAGCTTTGACTAAAGCCCCAGTATTGGTATTGCCTACAGGTTCAGGGTCTTATACTGTGTATTGTGATGCGTCGCGCATTGGTCTCGGCGTAGTGTTGATGCAAGACGGTAGGGTGATTGCCTATGCGTCTAGACAGTTAAAGGTACATGAGAAGAATTATCCGGTCCACAACCTTAAGTTAGCAGCTATTGTTCATGCCTTGAAGATTTGGCGGCATTATTTGTATGGTATCCATTATGAGGTTTATACCAATCACCGGAGTCTACAACATCTGTTTAAAGAGAAGGATCTTAACTTGCGGTAGTGGAGGTGGTTGGAGTTGCTTAAGGATTATAATATCACCATTCTCTATCACCTAGGGAAGGACAATGTAGTGGCCGATGCCTTGAGTCGTAAGACGGAGAGTTTGGGCAGCTTAACATATTTACCGGTAGCAGAAAGGCCTTAGCCTTGGATGTTCAGGCATTGGCCAACCAATTTGTTAGATTGGGTATATCCGAGTTGAGTCGAGTTTTGGCTTGTGTGGTTTTCCAGTCTTCTCTTTATGATCGTATCAGAGAACATCAGTATGATGACCCTCATCTGCTTATCCTTAAGGACACAGTTCAACGCGGTGATGCCAAGGAAGTCACTATTGGAGATGACGGTGTATTACGGATGCAGGGAAGACTATGTGTACCCAAAGTAGATGGCTTACGTGAGATGATTCTCTAGGAGGCTTACAGTTCGCGGTACTCCATTCATCCAGGTGCTGCGAAGATGTATCATGACTTGAGACAACACTATTGGTGGAGGTGGATGAATAAAGATATAGTGGAATATGTAGCTCGGTGCCTAAATTGTCAGCAGGTGAAATATGAGCATCAACGACCAGGTGGATTGCTTCAGAAGTTAGAGATTCCAGAATGGAAATGAGAGTGGATCACTATGGATTTCTTGTTGGGCCCCTACAGACTCAGAGGAAGTTCGATGCAGTTTGGGTGATTGTAGATAGATTGACCAAGTCAGCTCATTTCATTCATGTGGTTACTACTTACTCTTCGGAGCAACTGGCTCAGGTTTACATTCACGAGATTGTTAGCCTTCATGGCGTACCAGTATCTATCATATCTGACCGGGGTACACAGTTTACATCACGGTTCTGGAGAGCCGTACATTGAGAGTTGGGCACTCGGATAGAGTTAAGTACAACATTTCACCCTCAAACGGACGGACAATCCAAGCTCACTATTCAGATATTGGAGGATATGCTTCGTGCGTGTGCGATAGAGTTTGGGGGTGCTTGGGATCGGTTCTTACCACTTGCGGAGTTTCCTAAGAACAACAACTACCAGTCGAGCATTCAGATGGCTCCGTATGAGGCCTTGTATGGTAGGCGATGCCGGTCTCCAATGGGTTGGTTCGAGTCGGGCGAAGCTAAAATATTAGGTACAGACTTGGTTCAAGATGCTTTGGAAAAGGTTAAGTTTATTTAGGATCGGCTTCGTACAACTCAATTTAGATAAAAGAGTTATATGGATCGGAAGGTTCATGATGTTGCATTCATGGTTGGTGAGCGGGTCTTGCTTCGGGTTTTGCCTATGAAGGGTGTTATGCGATTCGGAAAGAAGGGCAAGTTGAGCCCGAGGTATATCAGACCTTTTGAGATTCTTAAGAGAGTTGGAGAGGTGGCTTATATACTTGCACTACCCCCTAGTCTCTCTGAATTTCATTCAGTGTTCCATGTTTTCATGCTCCGGAAGTATCACTGTGATCCGTCTCATGTGTTAGACTTCAACTCAGTCCAGTTGGACAAGGATCTATCTTATGTCGAGGAACCAAAGGCCATTTTGGATAGACAGGTTAGAAAGCTAAGATCAAAGAGCATTGCTTCAGTGAAAGTACATTGGAGGGGTCATCCGGTCGAGGAGGTGACTTGGGATTCCGAGCATAATATGTGCAACTGTTATCCTCATCTTTTCACCACTCCAGGTGTAATTCTAAACCCGCTTGAGGATGAACATTTGTTTTAAAGGGGAAAAATATAACGACCCGACCAGTCGTTTTGAGAGTTGTAGCCCCATTCCCCCATTTTGCTGCTCAATTTATACTTTATGTTACTTGAGAGGGTGATTAGTTTGGGCCGGGTAAGGTTTTAGGAATGAAGTGGAACACTTAGCTTCAAGGTTTAAAGTTTAAGTTGAAATAGTGACCGGATATCGACTTATATGTAAACGACCCCGAAATAGAGTTTTAATGATTCCAATAGCTCCGTATGGTAATTTTGGACTTAGGAGCGTGTCCGGAAAATTATTTGGAAGTCCGTAGTGGAATTTGGCTCGAAATGCCGAAAGTTGAATTTTTGGAAAGTTTGACCGGGGAGTTGACTTTTTGATATCGGGGTCGGAATCCATTTCTGTAGCTCAGTTATGTCATTTATGACTCGTGTGCAAAATTTGAGGTCAATTGAACTTGATTTGATAGGTTTCGGTATCGAATGTAGAAATTGGAAATTCTTAAGTTCTTTAAGCTTGAATTGGAGTATGATTCGTGATTTTAGCATTGTTTTATGTGATTTGAGGTTTCAACTATGTTCGTATGATGTTTTAGGACTTGTTGGTGTATTTGATTAAGGTCCCGAGGGCCTCAGGTGAGTTTCGGATGGTTAACTGATCAAAATTTGGACTAAAACAGCTACTAGAATTTTTCTGCTGGACATTTCTGTTGGAAATCGAGGCCAGGAAATTGAGGGCAGCGCCTGGACAGAAACTTTAAGTTATAAAACGGGGGCTTCGTCCCATTTTTCATTTTTGACGAATTGGAGCTTTGGGAGAGGCGATTTTTGAGAGATTTTCAAGGAAAAACATTGGGGTAAGTGATTCTAACTCGGATTTGGTCAATTACACGAATATATCATTGTTTTCATCATTTCATTAGTGTTTTGAGATGAAAATTTTGGAAAAATTGTAGAAATCTCATAAAACGGATTTTTGAGATTTCGATGTCGATTCAGAGTCAGATTTGAGTTAAACTAGTATGGTTGGACTCGTAATTGAATGAGTTATCGGATTTTATTAGAAAATTTATATTTTCATATGGAATTTATTCCTATAATTTGTATTGATTGAATCAGATTAATTATGACTAGATTTGAACCGACCGGAGTCGAAAAATCGAGAAAAAGGCATACTACTTGACTGATTGAGCGTGGTTTGAGGTAAATGACTTGTCTAACCTTGCGTGGGAGAAATTTCCCTTAGAATTGGTATTGATATGAAAATGTTGAGGTGTTGAAAGTCGTTTGCACGAGGTGACGAGTGTGTACACTGGGTAAATGTGGAGGATTATGTCTTTAAGTTGTGTAGAGCACTGTTGCATATTAATTAAATTATTTTATTCTGTTATATTCATCATCATTAAAATATTTTCGTATTTTAAATTTGCATGACCTGTTCCTATTAAGTGTTTTACCTGTTTAGTTGAAACTCTATTTCTTTTGTTCCGTGCATTATTTGAAGATTGGATTTCTTAATTTAAATATAATTAAAAATAAAGTATTTTACATTTAAAAAATTGATCTTAAGTTAAGATATTAAATTTGTGAAATATTATTTTTGCTGAATATTTTGTGAAGATTTTTGTATTCATTGTGATTGAGTTGTGAGCTCCGTATTGTGTAATTAATGGATATTATTCTGGTGAATATTTTGCGAGAATTTTTACTCATTGTGATTGAGTCATGAGCTCCTTATTGTGGAAAATATTCTTGTTATTGATTTATTTTGGAAAGTTGAAATATTTGGACACTTGAGGTGCAAATTGTAATATATTGTGATATTGATACGCATGCGGTGGTATAAGGTCTGAGTGTTGAAATGCATGCGGTGAGATAATGGTGGCTTGATACGCGTGGCTAGTAGGGGAACTACTAGAAGTTATGCGGTGTGATAAGGGTGGCTAAAACGCGGGATGCTATTTCGGAAAAAATATTTTCTTTAAAATTTAATGTGAAGGCTCCATCGGTGATTTAAGGAAATGAGAAATTGTGAATTTATTTATGATTTGGGACTACGAGATGGTACCTCAGGAGTGCCCTTGTTCATATTTCTTTATGGCTGCATTGCCTTTGGTTATTTTTGTAGTTTTCTTTAAAGTTGTAAATTTCTATTTTTCTTCTGCGAGGTGTTAATTGACCTTATCCCGCGTAGTTAAATTGTGACATACTACTTGCTTGATTTATCCCCATTGTCATTATTATTATTATATTGTTAAACTTTTCTCCCTGTCTTTTATTATTCCAATAGGGCTTGACCTGACCTCGTCACTACTCTACCGAGGTTTGGCTAGACACTTACTGTGTACCGCTGTGGTGTACTCATACTATGCTTCTGCACATCTTTTTGTGGAGATCCAGTTACATTTTGTCAGACCAGGCATCAGTGAATTATCCGTACGAGGAGACTTCGAGGTATATCTGTAAGCGTCCGCAGACTCCGGAGCCCTCTTCTATCTTATTATGTTGTGTTCCTTATTTTCTTTAGACTCTGATGTATAGAGACATTGAGAATAAATTCTTAGAAGCTTGTGACTTATTCCTACCGGATTTTGGGAGTTGTAATTGTTAAATTTGCATTTATTATTTATTCGACTGTTAAGGATTTAATTTCAGTTTATATTCAATTATTTCGCATTGATAGGCTTACTTAGTCTTAGAGACTAGGTGCCATCACGACATCCTACTGAGAGAATTTGGGATCTTGACAATGCCCCATGTTAATAACATCGTCGTGATTTAAGGGTATTGATTGTTTGTATAATAACCAATATATAATTCCATTTATTGACCTAAATTGTCAAATTTACTTAATTCAAACCATAAAAGCTATACTAAGAGGCAATTGATAGCCTTGATTCATAGTTTTGTAGTGATATGATACTAATTGTTAGAAATGCTTCATTTCATTGTTATTCATTGGTTTGGTTATAATATTGACCGTTATATAATAGCAACCATTTAAGTCCATGTACTAAGGTAGTAGTTTCATGACCATATGCCACTAGCGTAAGTTCATATATATGTAGTATCCAATATATATGGCCATCATTTGTGATTATTTATATTCAATTGCTTGATGTAACATAAATATTTTTTAGAATGCATTTTACAATATTTTTAGAATCAATAAAACAATCAATATTTTTGGTATATAGTGGTCACTATTTTGCAACGATTTTACATTCTAGCTTTTCTTAGAATATATTTTGCAATATGTTTAGAATCAATATGACTAAAATTTTTGAACTAAAATGTAAAATAAAATTCTTGGCCAATATTTTGTGATTTTTGTAGAATCTCAGTATAGTATATTTTATATTCTACCTATGATAAAAGGAAATCATGATTAAATTTTAGGACTAAAATGTATTCTAGCATATTTTATTTAGAGAGAAAAAAATGATTAAATGCTTGGACTAAAATGTCAAATAAAATTATTTGAGGGAAACCAAGGGAAAATAAACAAATACAATTGGAGGAAAACAAAATTTTGGACTCTTTATACATCTCCTAAACATAACCTAAACCACATTAGCAATTCTCCAAACAAAAAAATACCCTAAACATGGCATGAAGATGGATTGAAGAGGATTTCTATCCATAGTTCAGGGGCACGTCCATTAAACGTGATGATCTGATATCTTACCCTAGCTTTTCACAATCGTTTTTTTAGTTTTCATGATATGGTATCTTACCCTAGCTTTCCATTATGTTTGTGCAATTTCTTTCAAAAAGTATCTATGAGTATTCTTCAATAAAATAGGAAGGAGTGGGCTCTGACTCTAACAAGTGGTATTCGAAGAAGACTCGTTAAGGGGTGGAAACAATTTGTTATCGACAATAATCTGAAAAAGGGGTGTTCTTCTCTTTGAGCTTGTTGAGGCTTCATCAGGGCTGTGATCTTCGATGTTGAAGTGCAAGGAGCCTCTAATGCTTAGCTTTTTATATGTACTTTTATTGACATATAGTGTAATACCCCCATAATTTAACTGAGGACATAATGGTCATTTAGTAAAACTAATTTTAAAAAATAATAAAGAGCAATGAATGGGCCGTTGACCATCAGCTGAAAAAAAAAGAGGCATGGACTAGGATAGTGGAGAACATTATTTACAAATATGAGGAATCTGAAAGAAGGAAAACTAAGAAGAAGCCAAAACAAAAAAAAAAGCCTCTGTAAAAGAAATATTTGCCATCATATTCAGAAAGCATTGCAAGGAAATTAAAAGGGAATAGGGTCCTTCTGGCAACAAGTTTTACAAGGGAACAGGAAGAGGAATTCAACCTCGATTCAGTGTAGATGTACACATAAAAAATTCACGCAACGAATAAAAGAAAGAGGTAACAGTGTATTCTTAGTTTTACTTAAATAGTAATATTATATATATGATCATTGACTTGAGTTAAATGTGATACTAGGATTAACGTTAGTGTTTAATTTTAATGGGTATCATTAGATATAAATTAATTTATTATGATAAAATTAATTAATTGATGATCATTCCATGAACTGGGAAAAGAATTACAGAGAAGTGTTTGATAAGGTCATGGGCGGCCTAACTAAGGTTATTGCGAATGGAACCGAGAGAAATTTGATAGAGTAGAACCCGATTATGTTGGTACTTCACGAAGTTATTTAGACTCGTCTTTGTGATACTATAGATTCATCGAAGAAGTCGTATGGACTGCTCGAGTTGACTTGCTTGGTATTTCGACACGAGTACTGTGAGTAGTAACCTTATCACAATTTGTGTTTCCATAACTTGCATAATTTACACATGATTTTAATATGAACATGTTACCGACTGTTTTGAATTTGCATGCGGGACAAGTCTTTTCTTTGATATGATACCGCTATATTTATTTGAGATGATTACAGTTAATTTGAATGTTCTCATGGTTACTAAACATGTTTTATCATTACTTGAGATAAGATTTAATGCTATCGAAATTAAATTACATGATTTGATAAGAATTGAAATGCCATGTACTATTTTGAAAAGCTTTCTTATGAATATTTATGGGTTACAAGAAAATGTATAAATAGGAGGAGACTCTGAAGGATTCCGTCGCTAACGGCGGGCTCGTTAGACCTGGTGCACCTTGTATAGACAGATTATAGTTATAGCCCTCGCTAGTGGGAAGGAAGAACTAGCATGTAGTTATAGTTTTCCCTCGAGTAGGGACCTACAATTATATTTGACTCCGTTTACGAAGGGGTCCACACACTGATACAGGTTACATGATCATTTCTTGGAAATCTCCCAAACATAATATTTGATATGACAATATTTTTAGAGTTCATTATTAAATTGTTAATCGATTCCTACTTACATGAAAACAGACAAGACTGGTTGTTGTTACCGATTCGGAAAAAGGGCATTTATTTCGTAATATTTTCTGATTACTATACAAGCATGTTTTCTCACTTGTACCCACTAAAAACGGTTGTTGCCAAGTATTATTACTCATTGAGCTAGCGTCTCACTCCTCGCTATTTCTTTTACAGAAACCGCATGTGATGTTGGTAACTAAAGTGCACGAGCTAACAAATTCCGATGAGCTCCGCATTGCTTCATGTGCGCAAGAAGTTATTTGCTTTCTATCGTACTTTTCTTTTAAAAACTCTTAGAGTCGCTCCGTTATTCATTTTTATTAGTGTCATGAGTATTCTCATATCATTAAAGACTTGTAACCAGTATTAGATGTTCTTTCAGTACTTTATAGATGGTTTAAGTATTATTATGTTAAAAATGGTGATTGCAGATGATTGCGTTTTGTTGGGTTGATATTGGCTATCTCTATTGTTGATTTTGAGACAGGAAAAATTTTGGATTTTCTCAAAAACAGGGGAAACTCTGTCTTATTTTCTGTAAATTCTCGTAAAGGCTTGCTTTGGGATCCTACCCCTTAGAGCCGTTCATGACCCTAAATTATATCGTGTCAGAATTGGTATCAGAGCCCTAGGTTATTCCTGTGACTAATGGAGAAAACGCTATAGTAGAATCTCAATTATGATTGTGTAGTCATCCATTCCCATAATCATGATTCTGCGAGAGCGTGATAGGATGTGTCTGGCCTTTCTTTCTTGTCCCCCCTTATGTGTATGACGACTAGGATCAAATAGATGAATCTAACACTGTTTATCTTGTTACCATATGGCTCAAGCTTGGTTATCGGATATCAATAAAGTCTAGAGGTTCAGGGACATGAAATGTTGTCTTTAATAGTCGTCTCTCCTAGCTAAGGAGAAGAGAAAAAGCCAGCAGACATGGCTAAGGAAGGTCCGTGCCATCACAATAGAGGGTCATATTGCCACAAGATGTGTAATATAATCCACTCCTAAAATAAGTACTAGTCCACTACCATAACTAGGATATTGTTATCATTGAGGTACTTACCTTTATGCAGAGGAAACATTGCGAGTGTGATGGATGTAATAGATAGACATGACAAGAATGAGCAATAGACTAGGGCTCTAGAGGCTTCATATACCTAGAAGAATATGGAGAATATATGAGTATCCTTAATAGATTTTGAAATTTGTTAGTTTGGAGAACTCATATGCTCTTCATAAAATACTTAAGGCATTATGAACTCTAGGATATTCCGGTGGCAGGTCCGTGGACCTAGAACCTTACAAACAGGAAAACCTGGCTAGTAAGTAAATGACATGATATGTACTATTAAGAATACTGATAGGTGAATGTAACTAACTTGGGAACGAGTTCACTAAATTATTTATGAGTCGCTTCCTTCCTCACAGTCGAAAGTGTGAATTTTCTAGGTAGTTTAAGAATTGAGTTAGACAATGAATCTACCAATATACGACACCAGTTTTCTCACCGGACTAGATACAATTAAATAAAGTAATGATACACAATTAGTACACATTGTCTCGTATAAATAACTTGATTGATCAGTTAAAAGGAGCCTCCCACTTTTAAAACATTAATCTTTAGTCTGATTATCATTAGCTTAGAATAAGAAAGGAATATATTTTGATGTTAGCTTCTAAAACTTAGTACATACCTTATGAGTTACTTGGGATGCCTTTTGGACCGGTCAATGCTCCGGAAACATTAATATATATAATAAATATGGTGTTACGACCCAATTTCTACTATATGCCATGATGGTGCCCAACGTTGCCGCTAGGAAAGCCAACGGTGAACTATCCATTTAATTATTCCTTTTAATGTTTTCAAAGTCATCAATTTTATTTAATTAAGAAAATAATAGGTGATCGTAGTAATGTAAAGCATAAACTAAACATGAGAGTAAAGTAGTGAATTTAATAATAAAAAACCACGAGTATCTACTAGAATTACCTAAACTCCGGTGTCACAAGTGCATGAGCATCTAGTAGAATATACAAAACTCCCTAAAACTATTGTCTGAAACAGAATAGACATAAATGATAAACATAACAAGAGAAGGCTCCAGATGCTGTAGAACGGAGCATGAGAAGCAACTCACCACTAGGCCTCCGAGTAATACGGATACACATGTAACGACCCGATCAGTTGTTTTGAGTTCTAGCATGTCGTTCGGTGGTTTGAGGCCATGAGCAGCTTCACTTCAGGTATTATGACTTGTACGCGTGGTCGGGATTGGATTTCGAGAAGTTCGGAGTTGAATTGGAAAGAAAATTCTCATTTCGAAATCTTTAAGTTGGAAGAATTGACAAAGATTGGATTTTAGAGTAGACGGCCTCAGAATCGGGATTTGAAGGTTCTAGCAGGTTCGTATTATAATTTCAAACTTGGGCGTATATTCGGATCGGGTTTTGGATGCCCGGGAGCGTTTCAGAGCCTATTGTGAAAGTTAGCAATTTGGAAGAATTTCATAAATTTGGGTTGACGTGCATTTAAATTTTGTCGATGTCTGTTTGGAATTTTGAGTCCGAGAATATCTCTGTATGGTGATTCTGGTATTGGAGCGCGTCCGTAAGTGGATTTGGAGGTTCGTAGGTCATTTTGAAGTCGTTTGCCAAAATTTAGAAATTTGAAGGTTTTTGAGTAGTTGGACTGGAAGTGAACTTTTTGATATCGGGGTCAGAATCCAATTCTGGAAGCTGGAGTAGGTTCGTAATGTCAAATATGACTTGTGTACAAAATCTGAGGGCAATCAGACGTGATTTGTTAGTTTTCGACATCGAATATAGAAGTTTAAAGTTCTAAAGTTCATTAAGCTTGAATTGGAGTGTGATCCAGGGTTTTAGCGTTGTTTGATGTGATTCGAAGGCTTGACTAAGTTCGTAATGTGTTTTGGAACGTGTTAGTATGATTGGTGGAGGTCCCGAGGACCTCGGGTGGAATTTGGATGGTTAACGGATTGAAATGCGACTTGAGGGATCTGCTGAAGTTGCTATCATGACTGCTGCTAGTTTCCTTATACGCGATCGCGAGTGGAAGTCCGCGATCACGTAGAGTTGTTTGGGGGCGACTGTGAAATATGCTATGCGGTTGAGATGATGGACCTGTGATCGCGATGCGGTGGGTAGTTGTGCTACACGAACGCGGCTGTGGTAATGCGTTCGCAAAGAAAGAGCGAGGGATGGCCTGATGCTATGCAGTTTCTCATCGCGATCGCGTGAGGAGGAATGCGACCGCAAAGTGTTGGGTTACAGCACATCGCGTGCGCGTAAGCTTGTGTGCGGTTGCATACAGGAAAATACGGAGGCAATGTGCTTAGCCTTCGCGATCGCGAAGGCACTTCCGCGATCGTGAAGAAGGGCGGACCTGGGCTGGGCAGAATGTTTTAAAAGCGGGAGTTGATTTCATTTCACCTATTTTTCACATGGCTTGGTCGATTTTTGGAGCCTTTAAGGAGAGGATTTCATCATCAGGCATGAGGTAAGTGATTTCTACTAGTTGTGAGTTACATATAAAGTTTATACATGGATTTTGGGCATGAAGATTTGTAGAAATTTGGGATTTTGAAGAAACATCTAGAATCTTGTATATCTGGATTTTGACCACGCGTTTTAGACATGGAATTTAGAATAAATTATATGTTTGAGTCCGTGATGTCATGGGCAAGTTTATCTTCGAAAATATTCGGAATCCGGGCACGTGGGTCTGAGGGTGATTTTATCGACTTTTCAAGCGGAGTTGGAAATTATTGTAAATAGGATTATAATGAGCATTTGAGTATGTATTAATGGGTTTGCATAATTATTGACTAGTTTTGGAGCGTTGGGCATCGGTTAGAGTCGTCGGAAGGGCTTGGGAGCCGATAAAGGATCTTCGG
Source organism: Nicotiana otophora (assembly GCA_000715115.1). Classification (NCBI taxonomy): domain Eukaryota; kingdom Viridiplantae; phylum Streptophyta; class Magnoliopsida; order Solanales; family Solanaceae; genus Nicotiana; species Nicotiana otophora. The sequence continues at coordinate 184,436 of AWOL01S0001895.1, read as the reverse complement.
AGCGAGTTAATTCTCCTTTCTAACCTCGTAAGAGGGAATTAACCCCATAGGTGAACTAAATTATTATGGGCTTCTATTTGTGTGGGGATACGTATGCACGAGGTGATGAGAGTCCGTACGTAGCTACTAACTATGCCTATGTTCGGGTAGGTTTAGGCTTACATCATGCCATGTTGCTGTTGTTGTTGAATTTATGTTTATTGTTTGTCTTGAAAGAAAGCGAGATCGAGTTACCTTATTAAATGCTTCGAAAGGAGTTAAAATTGAGGAAAACTTGGGAACTTAAGGTTTTTCATTTGAACTTCATATTTTTGAAAAGAATTGAGGAACACCATAATAACTTAAGAAATCTATGTGTAACCGCATCGCAAGTATGATTCGCGAGCGGGGGAAAATTCCTTAAATATATATTTGATCGCATCGCACGTATGATTCGCGAACGGGGTATTTCCTTCTACTACTCTCATGGGAGCGGTCCGTTCGCCTCGGCAGGTTAATAAATGCATCTATGGTTCGCGTCGTTCGACCCTCAACAGTGCACAATTTACTTTTATATTGGATCGGGCCGTACGCCTCGGCATTTCCTATATATATATTATCCTCATGGAATCGTGCATAACGTTTGGCAAGAAGCCATTGTATCTGAGGGGTTTTCCCTGATTTGAATTATGACAACCTCTTGATGAAATTCACTATATCTATATATATATATGCTCCGGTTACGGAGGGAACTTGCTAGTTGAGAGCTTGAGTAAATTGTAAAGAGGGAAATCGTACCACATATTTTATACTTGTTTGTTTCATATATTTACTCTGTCTCATATCACTTCTTTACTGTACCTGATATTATTGGACCACTAGTAAGTGCCGCAGTTGACCTCTCGTCACTACTTCTTCGAGGTTAAACAGGATACTTACTGGGTACGCATTATTTTCGTACTCATACTACACTTGCTGTACATTTTGTTTTACAGGTACATGTATGGGTAGTGGCCTTATGAGCGTAGCAGCGTGGTTGATACGGGGACTTAGGTGAGCTGCATCTTGTGAGATGATCCGCAACCAGCAGAGTCTCCTTCACAGTATTTGTATTTTCTTTTTTATCCAAATTTATATTCCGGACAGTTATTGTATTTTATTTTGTTCCCTGGTAAATGCTCATGCTCTTGTGACACCGGGTTCTGGGATGATTATGTGATTATTCAGTATTGAAATTGCGAAAAATATTATTATTTACTCTATGAAGTTCATCATTTATTATTTAATTGAAGAAAATTTACGATTTCAGAAAATATTAAAATGAGAATTTACTAATTATTGGTGTTGGCTTTCCTGACAGTAGTGTCCGGCGCCATCACGACCTTTCAAGTATTTTGGATCGTGACAATGTGGTATCAGAGCACTAGGTTCACTTAGATCTCACGAGTCACGAGCAAGTCTAGTAGAGTCTTGCGGATTGGTACAGAGATGTCTATACTTATCTTCGAGAGGCTACAGGGCTGTTAGGAGCACTTCCCTTCTTGATTCCTCATCGTGCGATTTGATTCCTTGAGGCTTATGCCTTTGTTTCTTTCCTATTCAATCTTATGCGACGTAAAGCGCTTGTTATAAATCGAGAATTGTGGAATTGTAATGGTACTAGAGATGCGATGTGGGATGTTACTCCCTACATTGTTGATTGGGCTATCGTCGTCGCCTTGCGGAAGGATATTCTGTCATTTCAGCTCAGTAGCTGTACTTCCGGGAGCTTTGAGGCTATGCACAGGTTGCTATGATGCTCATGAGTTATTATCGCACATCATTGATGTGATGGTGGGATGCTTGCCTATGTGTTAGGGCAGTGAATGACTTGAAAGGAGGTTTACGCAGTGCATAATTTAGAGATTCAGTATTTTACTTCAGACGGAGGAAAGGTAATCGAACTAAGAAAGTTCAGACTTGGATTGATGGAGTAGCGGGACTCGATATTTTCGAGCGTGGTGGAATCTTCGCCTGTGGTGTGGCGTCGTCGTCCTTGATTTGTTATAATGTGTTAATTTCGCCGGTGTTATGGTTTCCTTCAATTCGCCTTGGGGCAGAGTATTATAAATGGTATTGAGAAAGCGGTTGTCAGAGGTCGCAGTGTGTAGAGGTTCAGGATCGAATCGACATTGCTGGTATTGGTGGCTCGAGAAAGATGATTTCCAAAAAGGTTTGAAGTTGGTAGCGATCTATCAATTCAAGTGCTACAGAGGTAGATTTTAATTTAAGGAAACAACTGGACAGTGAAGGATGAGAAAGGACATGTGGGATATGCCTTGCGGTGGATAAACTTATAGAAGGCCAAGTGTGAGAAACAGGAGTCAGGTAGTTACTTAAAAGAGTGAGTTTGACCATAGTGGGAGAGTGGCAGGGTAACATGTGGGTTCTGTGATAGGATATCTACACGTCTTGAGGAAAGTTTAGAGTGATTTGGGAATTATGGTGGACGGTGATTGGGTCTACAGACTTAATTTGAAATATTGGCTATTATACAGAGGGAGATTGGATACAACGAAAACGAGTTGCTTGATATAAAGAAAGTTATAACATGACTTTGGATTGGAATGTGTTTTCGCACCTTTAGTTGACGTCCATGGGGAGTGAACGGGCTTGTACAGCTGGTGAATGGGCACGGACCCGGAATGGTTTATTGGTTTCATAGTAATTGTGCTCGGTTCGACATCGTTGGAAGATTTCGAGGAATTTGGTGGGTCGATAGCGCGGGGTCATGTCAGAGAGGAAGGATGAAGGAACCTTGGTGGGTTTGAGAGTTATGCAGTGGTTGCTTCGAGCTAAGTGGAAGAGGTCCACCGCCTACTATTGGATTGCATGGTTATCTATTTGTGAGGTTCCTGGTTATCGGTGTATTGGTGGGTTATTACGACTAAGTAAAGAGAACATCAGTGGTGATTTGGGCAAAGGATTCGAAGAATGTGTGTTATAATTGGCCTTCTCAGTTTATGTTTAGGCTTTGGGAAGACTCAGGATTTATGCTTCATGTAGAGGTGATATGCAATGAAAGTGATTCAGCCGGGTGCTTCTTTGAGAGAGAGTTCAGGTGCTAGCAGTACCTTGGAGTCGATTAAATTTGGGACCAAGTCAGAGTGGGTGACTCTCAGCCACGACCCTAGTGGATTCAAAGGTTAAAGTGTGGTGCCTAAGGATTTCGAGTCCATAGTATGGTTGAGTATCGAGCTTTTGCAGTAAATTATGAAAAGGGGCTTGGAGTATTCTATGTTATCTTCGGTCTGCGGTGTAGCATTGGAGGAATGGAAGAAAATAACTTCGAACACATAGAGCAAGTATCAGAATGAGTGTACCCGTTAGCAACGGTTGAATTGGCATGATGGTGGTAGTGATCAATTCCTTCAGCGTGTTAAGTTATACATGTGAATTGTGGCGGTGTGTGCAAGGCTTGACGGCTGCCGTAATTGATCTTATTTGGAAGCATTCAAATATTATGGCATGTTATGTGTAAACGGATCCCGGAAGGATTATGGTGGTTTAAACCACTACTCGAGGTTTGTATTTTCTGTGGTTATGGGAATTTGGTTGCGTGTTGAAATGGTTCTCTTGAAATGAGTTAAGTAAAATGTTTCTATATGATGAAGTGGTTACCCTATTAGTGGTTCCGGAGTTATGATAAAAATTTTGTGCTTTTGCGCATTGGCATGATTAAGTGCAGTGAGTAGCATGGGATTTGGAAGTTGAGGATCAAGGTTGCGGTTTGGTGTTGACAAGAATGTCATAAGCTCGGATGAGCGAGAAATGACTCAGATGGTTAGAGTCAGCTGGCATTGTTTTTGGCATCACCTCAGCTGGCATTGTTTTTGGCGTCACCTGAGATCGATGTCTGGTGTGAAGAGGCTTTGCATATTGAATGCGGATTCTTGAATTTGCTTTGCAGCGTTGGTATGGCCGGTAGTATGAATGTGCAGACCCATTTTCTGGTGCGGAAGGTCGGGGGAGCATGTCCCACGGAAAGATTGTATAAGTGTGACAGGTAGTCACTTAAATGATTAAAGATGGAAACCAATTATGGAGGTTGTGGTACTATCGTTGATGTGAGAATTTATACCTGGAGGGCCTTCGGTTCATTTGGTTGTGGACTGTGGAGGTTTGTTCCAGATATGATGGTTGTTCTTCTGTGTTATGGGAAAATGGGGTTATTATGGACCCTTGAAAGGTTATTAGACTAGTACATTGCGATCCGAATCGACTTGAGGTCTGGGGATGGATCTAGATATGAATGTGGGCTCTATATCGGGCCGGATGTGTTCATTTCAGCATAGCTCTCCTTGTGGATAAGTATTTGGACGTTGTATGTTATTTCGCCACAGACTATTTCATGTAATACTATATTGTCCCGTGTGAGTTGTGAAACGGCTTGATGATTTCATATGTGTTGAGGTTCTGCGTAGCGATGGTGTTATGTTAGCAGGATGGCTCTCGAGAGTTAGATCATATATCGCATCTTAGTTGTGCTTGAGTTTTGTAGCATTTGGCACAATCTCTCTCTCCAGGAATAGTATTATGCACTTGGCGTGTTTGTGGCCGATATTCGGGCATTTCGCAGGTATGAGCATTTTAGCTCGGTAACTAATTCCTTACAGGTTATTATGTGTGAATAAGGTGGCATGGCGCCACAGACATGTTGTTTGGATTGGGTTGCACGCCGTAACAGTGTGATGTTGAGTACAGTTCCCTATATCTATTCTTGTGTGTTTTGTTTCTCATTTTCCGAGGAATGTTCATAACTCCTTTTCAGTTGTTTAATTAGTTATGTGGGTTGAGTAGTTCTTTCTAGAGTTCGTTTTCCTTATGTATTACATTCAAGTTTGTAGTTTGTCGGCACATTGTGGCATCATATGAGATTTTTGGCAGGGTCTGAGGTGGCTTATTGCCTGAGCAGCTTATACTAGGAGAGATGGGATTATTAGACCCGGGGTAAGTGTGATCAGATCGGTATGAGGCATAGTTAAAGAGTAAATATTGGTATTCAGTCCAGAATGAGGTAATGGTTCTTGTCAAGGGGAGAAACTCAATGAATGGTTGACTCGACAGTTGGTTTTAAATTTCTACGCATCCTTTCCGCTGCGGCAGCCTTACAAGAGTTGGAGCAGGACATGTATGTGGCAGGAGGTGTGTTGTGGACATCAAGTTCATGGAATTTCAGCCATGGTTATTAGAGGATGTTATTATGGTCATGTGAATTATGCGGTGCATGATGTGAATTCAGCAAAGGCATGCAGTCATGTTTTGGTACATCGTGTGGTGATTGATATGATGATTGTATGTTGGAAACAGGCCTGACAAAAGATTCTGGATGTTGGAATTTGGCTCTAAGTCTAATTTGACTAAACAAAAGGGGAATCTTCAAATTTACTCGAGCTAGTGTGCTCAACTGAGTTGTGGTAGCACAGGTAGGTGCACGAGGTGCTAAATAGTAATTTCGGACAACTGCAGCGCAGTTCTTAGCACGCTCGAGGACGATCGTATGCTTAAGTGGGAGAGAATGTAACGACTCGACCGGTCATTTTGAGCTCTAGTACGTCGTTCGGCGGTTTGAGGCCATGAGCAGTTTCACTTCAGGTATTATGACTTGTACACGTGGTCGGGATTGAATTTCGGGAAGTTCGGATTTGAATTGGAAAGAAAATTCTCATTTTGAAAGCTTTAAGTTGGAAAAATTGACTGAGATTGGATTTTAGAGTAGATGGCCTCAGAATCGGGATTTGAAGGTTCCAGCAGGCTCGTATGATGATTTAAGACTTGGGCGTATGTTCGGTTCGGGTTTTGGATGCCCCGGGAGCATTTCGGCACCTATTGTGGAAGTTCGAATTTTGGAAGAATTCTATAAATTTGGGTTGAAGTGCATTTCAATGTTATCGATGTCCGTTTGGAATTACAAGTTTGAGAATAGCCCCGTATGGTGATTCCGGTATTGGGAGCGCGCCCGAAAGTGGATTTGGAGGTCCGTAAGTCATTTTGAAGTCATTTGGCGAAAGTTAAAAATTTGAAGGTTTTTGAGAAGTTCGACCAGAAGTGGACTTTTTGATATCAAAGTCGGAATCCGAATCCGAAAGTTGGAGTAGGTCCATAATGTCAAATGTGACTTGTGTGCAAAATCTGAGTGCAATCGGGCATGATTTGATAGGTTTCGGCATCGAATATAGAAGTTTGAAGTATTAAAGTTTATTAAGCTTGAATTGGTGTGCGATTCATGGTTTTAGCGTTGTTTGATATGATTCGAAGGCTCGACTAAGTTTGTAATATGTTTTGGGATGTGTTGGTATGATTGGTGGAGGTCCTGAGGACCTCGGGTGGAATTTGGATGGTTAACGGATTGAAATGCGACTTGAGGGATCTGCTGAAGTTGCTGTCATGACTGTTGCTAGTTTCCTTATACGCGATCGCGAGTGAAAGTCCGCGATCGCGTAGAGTTTTTTGGGGGCGACTGTGAAATATGCTATGCGGTTGCGATAATGAACCTGTGATCGCGATGCGGTGGGTAGTTGTGCTACGCGAACGTGACTGTGGTAATGCGTTCGCGAAGAAGGAGTAAGGGATGGCCTGATGCTACGCGTTTGCTCATCGCGATCGCGTGCGGAGGAATGCGACTGCAAAGTGTTGGGTTACAGAACGTCGCATTCGCGTAAGCTTGTGTGCGGTCGCGTACAGGAAAATATCGAGGCAGTGTGCTTAGCCTTCGCGATCGCGAAGGCACTCCCGCGATCGCGAAGCCACTCCCGCGATCGCGAAAAAGGGCGGACCTGGGCTGGGCAGAATGTTTTAAAAGCAGGGTTTGAGTTCATTTCACCTATTTTCACACAGCTTGGGCAAATTTTGGAGCCTTTGAGGAGGGGATTTCATCATCAGGCATGAGGTAAGTGATTTCTACTAGTTGTGAGTTACATACAAAGTTTTTACATGGATTTTGGGCATGACAATTTGTAGAAATTTGGGATTTTAAAGAAAAACCTAGAATCTTGTATATTTGGATTTTGAGCAAAAAGTTTGGACATAGAATTGAGAATAAATTATATGTTTGAGTCCGTGATGTCATGGGCAAGTTTATCTTCGAAAATGTTCGGAATCCGGGCACGTGGGCATGAGGGTGATTTTATCGACTTTTCAAGCGGAGTTCGAAATTGTTGTAAATAGGATTATAATTAGTATTTGAGTATGTGTTAATGGGTTTACATAATTATTGACTAGGTTTGGAGCGTTGGGCATCGGTTTGAGTCGTCGGAAGGGCTTGGGAGCCGATTAAGGAACTTCGGAGCAAGATAAGTTTCCTTTCTAACTCGTAAGAGGGAATTAACCCCATAGGTGAACTAAATTATTATGTGCTTCTATTTGTGGGGCGATATGTACGCACGAGGTGACTAGAGTCCGTACGTAGCTACTAACTATGCCTATGTCCGGGTAGTTTCAGGCTTACATCATGCCTTGTTGCTGTTGTTGTTGAATTTATGTTTATTGTTTGTCTTGAAAGAAAGCGAGATCGAGTTAGCTTATTAAATGCTTCGAAAGGAGTTGAAATTGAGGAAATGTTGGGAACTTAAAGGTTTTCATTTGAACTTCGTGTTTTTGAAAAGAATTGAGGAACACCATAATAACTTAAGAAATCTATATGTAACCGCGTCGCAAGTATGATTCTCGAGCGGGGGAAAATTCCTTAAATTTATATTTGACCGCGTCGCACGTATGATTCGCGAGGGTATTTCCTTCTACTACTCTCATGGGATCGGTCCGTTCGCCTCGGCAGGTTAATAAATACATCTATGGTTCGCGTCGTTCGACCCTCGGCAGTGCACAATTTACTTTTATGTTGGATCGCGCCGTATGCCTCGGCATTTCCTATATATATATATTATCCTCATGGAATCGTGCGTAAAATTTGGCAAGAAGCCAGTGTATCTGAGGGTTTTTACCTGATTTTAATTATGACAACCTCTTGATGAAATCCACTATATCTATATATATATATGCTCCGGTTACGGAGGGAACTTGCTAGTTGAGAGCTTGAGTAAATTGTAAAGAGGGAAATCGTACCACGTATTTTATACTTGTTTGTTTCATATATTTACTGTCTCATATTCATTCACTTCTTTACTGTACCTGATATTATTGGACCACTAGTAATTGTCGCAGTCGACCTCTCGTCACTACTTCTTCGATGTTAGACGGGATACTTACTGGGTATGTATTGTTTTCATACTCATACTACACTTGCTGTACATTTTATTGTACAAATACATGTATGGATAGTGGCCTTGTGAGCGTAGCAGCGTGGTGGATATGGGGACTTAGGTGAGCTGCATCTTGTTAGATGATCCGCAGCCAGCAGAGTCTCCTTTAGTGTATTCGTATTTTCTTTTCTGTCCAAATTTGTATTCCGGACAGTTATTGTATTTTATTTTGTTCCCTAGTAAATGCTCATGCTCTTGTGACACCGGGTTTTGGGATGATTATGCGATTATTTAGTATTGAAATTGCGAAAAACGTTATTATTTACTCTGTGAAGTTCATCATTTATTTTTTAATTGATGGAAATATACGATTTCAGAAAATATTAAAATGAGAATTTACTAATTATTGGTGTTGGCTTGCCTGACAGTAGTGTCCAACGCCATCACGACCTTTCAAGAATTTTGGGTCATGACAGCACGCCTGGACTAACACCAGATGTACCTGCTTGTGAAGCTGCACTATTTATCCAGAAGTGTAGTATGAGTACGTAAACAACATGTGCCCAGTAAGTATCTAATCTAACCTCGAAGAAGTAGTGACGATGGGTCGACATCGACACTTACTAGTGGTCAATATACATAATGTGTAAGAATTATAAATAGGCATGAAATACACCAACAATAATGGAATAAAAGGCAATAATTAAATGATTATTTAACAAAATAACAAATTAAAAGTCCCCAAATATCATATGCTAATCTGAACAAGTAAGAGGTCGTAAAGTAAAACACACATAAGTTATGCCGATGTCACGACCCAAAATCCACTATAGGTCATGATGGCGTCTAGCGTTGCCGCCAGGCAAGCCAACAATGATTACTCAACTTAGTTACTCATTTTATTATTTTCAAAATCATGAATCCCCTTAAATAAGTAGAGTAAAACATGGTACTCGTAGAAAAACCCTTGAGTTTATTTTCCAATCTCTGTATAAAATATAAATTACAAGGTGAAATGGTAGTAATTACGCGAACTACAATAATAAACATCAAGTAGGAACCCCCAAAATCCGGTGTCAAAAATGCATGAGCATCTACCAAAAAATATAATAAAATACAATATCTCTCTGGAATACAAGTTAAAAAGGAGAATGTAAATAACTCCGATGGGGACTATGTATGCTACGGATCGTAATATGGAATGCAACTCACCATAAAATCCCTGCAACAACCACGCCTCTGCACCCAAAATAACCACCAGGAGTGTGTGTGTGTGTGTGTGTGTGTGTGTGTATATATATATATATATATGTACATATATATATATACACCTGCACAAAAAGTACAGCAAGTGTAGCATGAGTACGTAAATCAACGTCTACCCAGTAAGTATCTAGCCTAACCCTAGAGAAGTAATGACGAGGGGTCGACATCGACACTTACTAGTGGTCCAATAAATCAAGTACAACCGAAAGTAAACAAGTATGAGGCATGGTAAAAATAATGTAAACAAAGTTAAGCACGTGGTACGATCCTCCTCTGAATAGTAAACGCAAATCCTCAATTATCGGTCACCTCCTCAACCGGAGTATATGTGGAAAATGGTCCCCACCAGATAGATTGTCACAACTCAAATCAGAAAAACTCACAGATATGATGGCTTTTTCCCAAATATTACGCATAATGCTGCCGAGGTCAACGACCTGATCCCATATGAGTATTTACAGAAATGCCGAGGCGTACGGCCCGATCCCATAATAATGTGTGCACTGCCGTAGGTCGAACGACACGAACCATATATACATATATTATACTGCCGAGTCTAACAGCCGGCTCCAACGAGAATATGATACTTTAATGGGTCCTTGACCCCACTCTCGAAGATACATGTGAGTTATGAAATGTAAAGAAGCTTTTCAATGAAAACGCACAACGCACAAGAATTTCGTAAGAGAAAACACACATTACTACGCGGATTATCAAGTAGCTCGTCACATCTCTACAATAGCAAATCTATCACCCTATGCAAGTCTAGTCTCAAGTCGCAACGCGAAATAAAGGAATTAAACGAGCATAGATAACTCAAATAATACAATTATAGCATGGCGTGTACCTAAGTTTACCCGGACCTAATCAGGAATTCTAGCATACGCATGAACACTCGTCACCTCATACGTGCGTATCTCCCACCACATGTAGCGCATAAGAATCTAACACCTACAGCGTAAATTCCCCCTCACATGGTTAGACATGAGACTTACGTCGCTTCGAAGTTCCATAACCGACTCCAATGCCTCTCTAACTCTTCAATTTAAAACCAAACGATCTGAAACTAGCCAAACAATGTGCATATCAATCAAAATATACTCCAATGCTTATAATTAATCAATTTATAACAATTCCCAACTTCGCTCGAAAAGTCAATAAAGTCAACCATCGGGCCCATGTCCCCGGATTTCAAACTCTTTTTAAGATAAACTTTACCCATAACATCAGAAACTCAAATATATAATTTATTCCATATTCCATGTCCAATTTCGTGGTCAAAATCCAAAAATTCGATTTCTAGGTTTTTGTTTAAATAAAATCCCACAATTTCCACCAATTCCATTTTAAAATCTGTATATAATCCATATATTTAACTCGAAAGAAGTGGAAATAACTTACCTCACAATAGATGGTGAGAATCTACTTTTCAAGAACTCTAAAAATCTCCCAACCAAGTAAAAATGTAAGAAGAATGGACTAAACCCCGAAATAAAGTCTTAATAATAGTCTGAGATGTCGCATTTGCAAAACATGGTTCGCATTTGCGACCCTTGCAATTGAAGACAAATGTTCGCAATTGCGAACCAAGGAAAAAATCTACAGGCTTCTCAATTGCGAAGGGAATTTCGCATTTGCGATGCTTGTGTACCAACAATACCAGCAATCTTTCCCGACACAGAAAATGGCATAACTCTCATATACGACATCGGAATTCGATGATTCTTGTTACTATGACTCCGTAATTACGATACAAATCTAATGATTTAATCAAAACTCAAATAAAAGATTATTTTCTCAATAAAGTATCCTTTATACCCAAGAAAACGACGCCGAAATATCAAATAAGAGCGCGGCACAACCCAAACACATCCGAAACACACCCAAGGCCCCCGGGACCCCTCCCGATCACACCAACAAGTCTCAAAATATAACATGAACTTACTCGAGGCCTCAGATCATGCCAAACAACATATAAACTATGAATCGATGATCATAACCTTCTTTCAACTTTCTAACCTTCAAACTTTGACGAATGCGTCCGAATTACAGTTAAACATTCCGGAATGATGCCAAACTTTATGTACAAGTCATAAATATCGATACGAACATATTCCAAGGCTTAGAACCCCAAACGAATATCGATAATACCAAAGTCCACTTCAAACAAAACTTAGGAAATTAAAAATCTTCGAATTGCTAACTTTTCACAATAAGTACTGAAATGCTCTCGAACCACCCGATACTCAACCCGAACATACGCCCAAGTCCGAAATGATCATACAAACCTATTAGAACCTTCAAATAATGATTCCAAATCCATTTACTCAAAATTCAAACATTAGTCAACTCTTCCAACTTAAGGTTTCCTAATTAGGGATGGCAACGGTGCGGGGCGGAGCGGGTGTGACGTGGGTTTTCTCTTAACCCGCCAAATTGTAACCCTCCCCGCCCTGCCTTGCATAACTGTTGCATCCGCGTTCACCCGCCCCGAATCCACACCCGCATCCCGATCCGTCGTTTTGGTTTTTAGAATTATGTTCCCCTAAATAAGACTCTCCATATGTGATTTTACTATTTTATAACTTGCGGGGATGGTTAGTTCGTGATTTGGAAGGGTTCGGGTTAAAATCGAAATACTTAGTTCCTTAAGGTTGGCCAAAAAGTCTAAGTTTGACTTCAGTCAACGTTTTGAGTAAACGACCTTGGAATAGGAATTATAAGGTTCCAATAGGTACGTATGATGATTTTGGACTTAGGCGTATGTTCGGATTGGGTTTTGGACGATCGGGGAGCGTTTCGGCGCCTAATAGTGAAAGTTGGCTATTTGAAGGTTTTAAAGTTCTTTATGTTACATCTCGCATTTTCGTATGTTAAAGTTTCACCTTCAGTTAATTGACATACACTCGGGGATGAGATTATCTTGAGGTTAACGTATTTATGCTATTTATAACAAGCGGTAAGTATGTGCCATGAAGGATAAAGGATACACGAATTAAAGAAAATGGGTTTCGTTGACGGTTGTCGATTTGAGATAAAATACGGTCCGAGCTATAATACCCAATATTTATGGACTAGTACCATACAAGGTACCATATGACTGCGATAGTATGATGTATAAGGTATATTAAAAAAATAAGTAGAATGTTTAAGTAATTTCAGACAATTCATAATTATACGGGTAATTAATTAATTATCGGGTAGCGAAATATTACCTAATTAATTAATAAATTAGTGGATAGAGATTTAAAATTCCCACCCAACCCCCACGTGGCAGAAAGCTACTACCTAAGAATATGACTCTTAGTCATTTGTAATTAGATGGCAAGATAATGTGTTAGTAACAAGACACCTCCCTTCTAATATTTTCTTAGTTAGCAACGTTAGTAACCAAAACACATCATTCTAACAAGACACCTCCCTTCTAATATTTTCTTAGTTAGCAACGTTAGTAACCAAAACACATCATTCTAACAAGACACTTCCCTTTTGCAAAGTTAGCAACGAAAGTTTGTACAAAATTCCTACAATCAGAACGTTAGCAATTCCTACAAGTTTTCAAAACTTCATGCAACCAAACAATTCCAACAGGAATTATTAGCACCATAGTAACGTGAAATGTTGCGATTCTAAAGAAGTACGGTGCAACCTATTCCAAGAATATCAGACGGATTTTACCTACTCCAGGTATGTTAAGGCTATCCCTTCTTTCTTTTTGGCATGATCCAAATTATACAAAAGAAACGAGCAAACGCACAATTTTCATAAACGACTCTATTCATAGAAATACTAGGGGTCTCTGTGTCCTTGATTCCCCATGTGACATATTATTATATCTTCTGTTCATTGGTCTCAGAATAATACGCAGTTGACAAAAGTTTATCCGAAAGGAATATTGAGATTATTAACATATTTTCATGCATTTCATTCATTTATACATGTACATTGACCCATGACCAGATGGCGTTATATACGCATATTTATGTGTATATGTATATATATGTATATGGGATATGGAAAAAAAGTTACGACGTTATATACGCACCACCACCTGATCAGTTGGTATATGTTGATGATGTTACCCACAGTGACCGAGACGATATAATGGAATGCCTTCAGAGGCTTGATGATATTATGTACACCTATACCTATTCATGACATGACATTTATATGCACGTGCATGACACTATAAATGTTGCAGAATTTACAAAGTTATTCAGACTTACAAGTGGATTTCTTTATTCCATGTTTCATCTATGTCTTTTATGTACTGATTTTCATGCCTTACATACTCAGTACATTATTCGTACTGATACCCTATTTCCCGGGGCCTGCGTTTCATGCCCGCATATGCAGGTAGGCAAGCTGACGGTCCCCCTTCTTAGGATCCTTGATCAGCGAGAGTTGGCGTGCTCCACTTGATCAGCAACTGCTTTTGTTTTTGGTACGATATGCTTGTATACATATATGGGTATGACGTGGCTCAGTCCCGTCTTTGTACAATTGTATTTCTATTAGAGGTCTGTAGACAGTTATGTATAGTTGCATAGTATGTGGCCTTATCGACTTCCAAGTTTGCATATATAGTTTTCTATAGCAGCCTTGTCGGCTCGCCCTACGTATTCCGTACGTATATATATATATATATATATATATATCATCATCAAATGTTATTCATATTTATATCTTAGTCGCATGCTTAAGATATATATATATATATA
>AWOL01S0001895.1:60374-169323 GCA_000715115.1 Nicotiana otophora | reverse complement strand
CATCATCAGATGTTATTCATGTTTATATCTTAGTCGCATGCTTAAGGGTGTTCGACAGGTAGGACTCGAGCACTCGTCGCGGCCTATCGGTTTGGGTCGTGACAAAAGTGGTATTAGAGCAATTCTGTCCTAGGGTTGTCTACTGATCGTGTCTAGTAGAGTCTTGTTTATGGGTGTGTTGTGTACCACACTTATAGATAGGAGGCTACAGGACATATACGATGTTATCCTCTCTTCTTATCTTAGATCGTGCAATATAAGAATTCATGTTCCTAACAATATGTTTTCCGCGATGCCTCCGAAGACTATAGCCGCTAGCATGGGTCAGAAGGCTACGAAGGTGTTAGAAGGAGATATAAGTTACACTATGGAGTCAGATCCATCGGAGATCATGGGTTCTATCGAGGAGGATCCATCCAAGGATCCATATGAGTCATTCGTTTGAGTAGTTTTGATTTTGCCGGCAGCAGATGAGGTGAGGGGAGTTCCGACCTTACCAAGGCCCTTAGTTTCATTATCAAGACCCATTGATCAGGGTATAAGGGAAGTGGTGCATGGATTGGCACAACCGGGTTCCCCTCAAACTCAAAACTATGTCAAGGTATTTGCGGACACCAGCTCTTCTGAGGTTCAAGATAGTCCATAGTCTTGGGAGTCCGTCAATAAAGGTTTGTCAGTGTATGTTATGGGATATGCAGAGGAAGAGGATAGTAGTCGGGCCAAGAGGAGGAAGGTAACTGATAAGGATATGAAGGTTCTGCTTCGAAGTGTGTCTGATCGAGGTTCTCATATAGGACGAGGCAAGGACCCTCTACTGTAGACTTCCTCCAGATGTCAGTTTTTGGTTGGTGAGTTCTACCTCTTCTTGGAGTATTACCATGTCAGGGTTCTGAATGTGTTAGTTTATTTTATGAGGACGTAGAGATCCCTGTCCCGACTTGTATATATTATGGTTATGTCTACTTAGAGGTTTTGTAGACAGTATCCTGTATATAATTTTGGGTATGATATGTCTATGGCCTTGTCGACCCCTATGTATATAAACCTTTTTCTAAATTAGTTATTCGAGTTAAGTCTTAATATTGTTACTTATATATATGGATGTCACCCGTAATGGCCCGTGATAGATTTAATAATAAACAAGGATACAGTATGTGGTGTTTGGTTGGGTAGAACTTAATATTATAATGGGTATGGATTGGTTGGCTTTTTGTTATGCTAATATCAAGTGTAGATCAAAGATGGTTCCTTGCGGATGCATATTGATTATAGATAGTTGAATAAGGTGACAATCAAGAATAAGTACCCCCTCCCGAGGATTAATGATTTAGTTGGTCAGTTGCAAGGTGCCAAGTATTTCTCGAAGATAGACGTGAGGTCCGGGTACCCTCAGGTAAGGGATAAGGAGAAAGATATCCCGCAGATAGCATTTAAGACCAGATATGGGCACTTGAGTTTCGTATCATGTCATTCAGTTTAACTAATGCCCCAGCAGTATTCATGGACATGATAAATCGAGTGTTCAGACCCTTTCTAGATCTATTCGTGATTGTATTATTTGATGATATATTGGTGTACTCTCATTAAGAGACTGAGCACGCAGATCATTTGCATATTATGCTCAAAGTTCTACAAAAAGGGAAGTTGTAAACAAAATTCTCTAAATGTGAATTCTGTAGCTTTTCTTGGGCATACAATTTCAAGCGAAGGCATTCCGGTTAATACAAAAAAGATTGAGGAAGTAAAGATTTAACCTAGACCCACGACACCGACGGAGGTTCGCAGCTTTGTTGGTTTGGCAGGTTATTACAGGAGATTTGTAGAGGGAATTTCTTCCCTTTCAGCACCTTTGACAAAGTTGACTCATAAGGGAGCAAAGTTTCAATGGAATGATGCTTGCGAATGGAGTTTCCAGGCATTGAAGGACAGATTGACTTCTGCACCGGTTCTAACGCTCCAAGAAGGGACCGATGGTTATGTTATCTATTGTGATGCCTCGGGCGTTGGGTTGGGTTGTGTACTTATGCAGCATGGTAAGGTTGTAGTTATGGTTCTAGACAACTTAGAAAGCACGAGAAGAATTACCCGACCCACGATTTAGAGTTAGCCGCAGTGATGCATGCACTAAATATGTGGAGGCACTACTTGTATGACATTCATGTTGATATCTATACGGATCATAAGAGCCTCCAGTATATCTTCAAGCAAAAGGAATTGAATTTACATCGAAGGAGGTGGTTGGAGCTACTTAAAGATTATGACGTTGATATTTTATACCATCCGGGGAAGACGAACGTAGTAGTCGATGCCCTCAGCCATAGGTCTATGGTTGGTCTGTCATATTTACAGCTAGAGAAGAGGGGAATAGCCCATGAGATTCATCAGCTAGCTAGTCTTGGAGTTCGATTACTAGACTCAGGTGATATTGGAATTACTATTGAGGATACGACAACATCCTCGTTAGTAACTGAAGTGAAGGAATGCCAGTACGAGGACCCTATGTTAGTTCATTATAGGGATACCACCCCTCAGAAGGAGAAGACACCGTTTGAGATTATAGAAGATGGGGTCCTCAGATATCGAGGACAATTATATGTCCCTAATGTTGCAGGGCTGCGTCGGTAGGTTATGGGAGGAACTCACTATTCTCGTTTTTTTATCCATCCAGGAGCAACAAAGATGTATCATGATATCAAGGAGGTATATTGGTGGGATGGAATGAAAAAGGATATAGCAAAGTTTGTTGCTCAGTGCCCTAACTGGTAGCAGGTTAAAATTGAGCATCAAAAGCCGGTGGATTATTGCAGGCTATGGAAATTCTGACTTGGAAATGGGAAGTAATTAATAGAGATTTTATCGTAGGCTTACCTCGTACCCAGCGTATGTTCGATTCTATATGGGTAATTGTTGATAGGCTTATAAAATCAGCCCATTTTCTGCCCGTTAGGACTACATATTCTGTAGAGGATTATGCAAGGCTTTATATTAAGGAGATAGTACAACTGCATGTTGTCCCTGTCCCTATTATCTCGGATCGAGGTGCTCAATTTACAGGATTCGAGGCTCAGGTAAGTTTTAGTACAACATTTCATCCCCAGACAGACGGACAAGCTGAGCATACTATCAGACACTTAAGGATATATTACGAGCTTGTGTGATATACTTCAAGGGTAGTTGGGATAATCAGCTGCCGCTTATTAAGTTCGCATCTAATAATAGCTATCATTCCAGTATTCAAATGGCTCCATATGAAGCTCTTTACGGGCGGAAGTGTAGGTCGCCTATAGGGTGGTTTGATATTGGGGGAAACTACGTTAGTAGGACCAGAATTGGTACGACAGGCAATTGAGAAAATTAAGCTTATATAGGAAAGGCTATTAGCAGCTCAAAGCCGTCAGAAGTCTTATGCGGATAATTGACGGCGAGACTTGGAGTTTCAGATTAATGACTGGGTATTCCTAAAGGTATCACCAACGAAAGGTGTCATGAGGTTCGGTAAGAAAGGAAAACTTAGCCCTCTGTACATTGGACCATATAGGGTCATACGCAAGGTAGGCCAGGTATCATATGAATTGGACTTGCCTTCAGACTTGGAATCTGTACATCCAGTCTTTCATGTGTCTATGCTCCATAAATGTATCAGAGATCCTTCCAAAATTGTGTCAATTGACGACGTTCAAGTCACAGAGCAGCTATGATATGAAGAAACTCCCATTGCTATATTAGATAGACAGGTTCAGAGATTGAGAACCAAAGACGTAACTTTGGTACAAGTACTTTGGATAAACAAAAATATGGAAGAAATGACTTGGGAGGTCGAAGAAGACATGAAGTCTAGATATACCTACTTATTTCCTACTCCAGTGAAGGGTCCGACTGAGACATCACAACCTTAAGGTACGTGTATGGATTCTGGTGTTAGTTATTGTCATTGGTCGTGTAAGGTCATTGTCGTTATTGATGATTGTGGTCCCATGTGGCATTGAATTATTGAGTTATATAGGAAGAGTTGGTATTAGTATTGTTACGAAGGCGACTCTGCCAAAGTTATATAGATCTCGGGAAGTTGAACATTCGAGGACGAATGTTTCTAAGGGGGGAAGGATGTTACATCTCGCGTTTTCGTATGTTAAAGTTTCGCCTTCAGTTAATCGACATAGACTCGGGGATGAGATTATCTTGAGGTTAACGTATTTATGCTATTTATAACAAGCGATAAGTAAGTGCCATGAAGGATAAAGGATACACGAATTAAAGAAAATGAGTTTCATTGAAGGTTGTCGATACCCGATATTTACGGACTAGTACCATAGAAGGTACCATATGACTGCGATAGTATGATGTATAAGGTATATTAAACAAATAAGTAGAATTTTTAAGTAATTTGAGACAATTCTTAATTATGCGGGTAATTGGTTAATTATTGGGTAGCGGAATATTACCTAATTAATTAATTAATTAGTAGATAAAGATTTAAATTTCCCACCCCACCCCACGTGGCAGCAAGCCACTTCCTAAGAATATGACTCTTAGTCATTTATAATAAGTTGGCAAGATAATATGTTAGTAACAAGACACCTCCCTTCTAATATTTTCTTAGTTAGCAACGTTAGTAACCAAAACACATCATTCTAACAAGACACCTCCCTTCTAATATTTTCTTAGTTAGCAACGTTAGTAACCAAAACACATCATTCTAACAAGACACTTTCCTTTTGCAAAGTTAGCAACGAAAGTTTGTACAAAATTCCTACAATCAGAACGTTATCAATTCCTACAAGTTTTCAAAACTTCTTGCAACCAAATNTCAACCAAATCCAATGAAAATTTATTAGAAGCTTAACAACGTAAATATTTTGTGGTCATAAAAGCGTACGGTGCAACCTTTTTCAAGAATATCATACGGATATTTCCCTACTCCAGGTATGTTAAGGCTATCCCTTCTTCTTTTAGGCATGATCCAAATTATACAGATGAAATGAGCAAACGCACAGTTTTCATAAACGACTCTATTCTTAGAAATACTAGGGGTCTCTGTGTCCTTGGTTCCTCATGTAACATATTATTATATCTTCTATTCATGTGTCTCAGAATAATACGCAGTTGACAAAAGTTTATCCGAAAGGAATATTGAGATTATTAACATATTTTCATGCATTTCATTCATTTATACATGTACATTGACCCATAACCAGATGGCATTATATACGCGTATTTATATGTATATGGGATATGGAAAAAAGGTTACGGTGTTATATACACACCACCACCTGATCAATTGGTATATGTTGATGATGTAGCCCACAGTGGTCGAGAAAATATAATGGAATGCCTTCGGAGGCTTGATGATGTTATGTACACCTATACCTATGCATGACACGACATTTATACGCATGTGCATGACACTATAAATATTGCAGAATTTACAAAGTTATTCAGACTTACAGGTGGATTTCTTTATTCCATGTTTTATCTATGTCTTTTATGTACTGATTGTCATGCCTTACATACTCAGTACATTATTCGTACTGATGCCCTATTTCCCAGGGCCTACATTTCATGCCCGCAGGTGCAGGTAGGCAAGCTGACGGTCCCCCTTCTTAGGATCCTTGATCAGCGAGAGTTGGCATGCTCCACTTGATCCGGAGCTGCTTTTGATTTTGGTACGATATGCTTGTATACATATATGGGTATGACATGGCTCAGTCCCGTCTTTATACATTTGTATTTCCATTATAGGTCTCTAGATAGTTATGTATAGTTGTATAGTATGTGGCCTTGTCGGCTTCCAATTTTGGATATATAGTTGTCTATAGCAGCCTTGTTGGCTCGCCCTACGTATTCCGCACGTATATGTCTTTTGGACAGGTTTTCCTCATGCATGTTATTCACGTAATTCAGCAGATGTTATTCATGTTTATATCTTAGTCGCATGCTTTAGGGTGTTCGACAGGTAGGACTCGGGCACTCGTTGCGGCCCATCAGTTTGGGTCGTGACACTTTAAATTTGGTTTGGAGTAGGTTTTGGTATTATCTAGGTCAAATTAGGATTCCCAGACCGGGAATAGTTCCGTATGGGGATTTAAGACTTGCCCGCAAAATTTGATGTCATTCTGAGTAGTATAAGTATGATTCAGCGCGTTCAGAGCAATTTGGAAACTTGAAGTTCATAACTTGATTCGATTTGGTTTTGGGGTGTGATTCTTGGTTTTGTTGTTGTTTTATGTGTTTTGAGATTATTAGAAGGTCCGAATCATGTTTATAGACTTGTTGGTGTATTTAGACGGGGCACCGAGTAGCTCAGAGATGTTCGGACCGCCCGGAGTTGAGTTAGGAAAACCAAAAATATCAGTTCTGGTTTCCTTCTTCGCGAACGCGGAAGGACCCACGCGTTTGTGATGAAAGATTTGGGTAGTGGGGAAAATTGCCCTTCGCATTCGTGATAAAAGGGTCGCATTCGCAGAGCCTTGAGGTCCCTGGCCTACATGTTCGCGAAGGTCCCATCGTGTTCGCGTAGAAGGAAAGGACCCAAGGAGGGTCGGTGCCAATTGCTCTTTGTGTTGGCGAAGGTGCCCTCGCGTTCACGAGGCCCTGGTCGCGTTCGCGTGGGGTAAGCTTTTCTAGGCCTGGCCGTTTGCCTTCGCGAATGCCAGGCCTGTTCCGCGTCCGCGAAGAAGAGGGCAGCTGGGCGGTGTGTTTTAAAAATCGGGACTTAGCCATTTCGGGGTTCATTTATTGCACTCTTGGGCAATTTTGGAGCTTCAAAATAGGGGATTTCAACCTAGATGTTGAAGGTAAGTAATTTCTACCTAATGTGAGTTTAATACATAAATTATGGTTATATTTTAACATGTAAATTTGTGGAAATCATGGGTTTAGATGAAAAACCTAGGTTTTTGATAAAACTGAGATTTAACCACAAAATTGATTATGGAATTTAGTAAAAATCATATATTTGAGTTCATGATGTTATAGGTAACAAATGTCTTCAAATATTTCCGGAATCCGGGCATGTGGGCCTCGGGGGTGAATTTAGGAATTCTTCAATGAGGGTTGGGAAATCACTTTAAATGTTAGGATATGAAGTTTTGAACATGTATGGACTATTCTATATAACATTTGACTAGTTTTGAGTCGTTTAGCACCGAGTTGAGGGTTTAAAGCACAATTGTGGATTGGAAAGTAAGCTTTGAGATGAGGTAAGTCTCTTTTCTAACCTTTTAAGAGGGAATTAACCCCATAGGTGAATTGAATTAATATGTGCTTCTATTTGTGGGGGCTACGTATGCACGAGGTGACGAGAGTCCGTATGTAGCTACTAATTATGCTTATGTCCGGGTAGTTTAGGACCCAAATCATGTTATACTTGCAATGTTTGCACCCTACTTGTAAATTTGAGTGCCTAAACTATATTGAAACTTGATAAAGGAATTGTAAAAGTCCAAATTTCATTTACTTGAATTTTGGACGGGTTACTTGACAATTACTGAGAATTGGTGTTTTCTTTGAATATTAGCCTCTTAATAATATTTGATTCGGTTGTTTATAAAGTATTTTCTCTGCTTGTGGAGCAGGCTGAACGCCTATGTAATAGAATAGATGCATCTATGGTTCATGTTGTTCGACTCTCGATAGTGCACAATTTATATATTTGTATGTTGGATCGGTCCATACGACCTCGGCATAATTCGTGCAAAAAACTTCTTGGAGAACGATTGTAATTGATATTGTTTCATTGGCTTGAGAGATTAATTTGTTAAATGATGGGAATTAATTTGGGATTTACTATTAGTGAAAGAATTGTTTATTTATTTCTTGTTATTGAGTTTTCTGTTGTATTTCTATAATCCATGCTTAATTGTAATTTCAGTATTTATTTTTAGCCCATAGTAAGTGTCGAAGTCTATTCCTCGTCACTACTTCTTCGAGGTTGGACTAGATACTTACTAGGTACATGTTATTTATGTACTCACGCTACACTTCTGCACTAATCGTGCAGGATCTGAGGTAGGTGCATCTGGCTATGAGTCCGGCTCGCATCCTTGATTTCTTCGAGACTTAGCGGTGAGCTGCCTTCTGAGCCCGTTCTGCAGCACCCAAAGTCTTCCTTTTGTTTTTACTTTCTGTCTATTTCACTTGAGACAGTAGTGTAGTATTTATGTATATTCTATTAGTAGGTCATACACTTGTGACACCAGGTCATGGAAATTATGTTAGTAGACACATGATGATCTTTGTTTTTTGATATTTAATTATCTTATTTGTTCTTAAAATTAATTATCTCTCATATTATTAAATTCTTACTTCCTATTTATGCGCCAATTAAAAATCAGCTATTTTTGAAATGTTAAAAGAAACAATCACAAGGTTAGTTCATTGCTAGCTTGCCTAGTGGTAACGTTGGGCGCCATCACGGCCTATAGGAGAAATTGAGTCGTGACAACATGGTATCAGAGCATTAGGTTCACGTAGGTCTCACAAGTTATGAGTAGGCCTAATAGAGTCTTGCGGATCATTGCAGAGACGTCCGTGCCTATCTCCGACATGATATAGGGTGTTAGGAAACTACTCTTTCTTCATCTCCTATCGTCTAGTTGATGTTATACTAAGTATCTTTCTCTTATTCTATCACAGATGGTGTGAACACGCATTTCGAGGATCCCATTATTGAGGAGCAGGGCGAGGTGCCTATAGCAGAGCTAGCCCCGGTAGATTTTATGTCAGCACTGGGCTTCCAGGAGGTCATAGGACGTATGCTACAGTTCATGGATAATATGACACACGCTAGTTTATTTCTTGCAGACCCAGCCAGATATCAGGATGGAGGGGGAGAACAGACCCCTATTGCTCAGGCTCCTAGGCATGCAGCTACTGTATATTAGATCCGGGCACATTACCCGTGGATGGAGCCCAGCCAGTGGAAGCAATCGTGCTTGATCCCAGACCAGCATGACCGGCGAGCCGCAGAAGCTATTTGATAGACAGACTAGGCTACACCCTCCTATCTTTGGAGGTAAGCGACCTGAGGATCCTCAGGACTTCATTGATCGGTGCAGGGACAGATTGCACAATATCAGGCTATTAGAGACCCACGGGGTGGATTTTACTACTTTCGAGCTGGAGGGAAGGGTCCATAGATGGTGGAAGTCTCATCTTCCTGGCAGACCAGTAGGTTCTTCTCCCTTGACTTGGGATCAGTTTACACGCCTTTTCTTGGATAGGTATATTCCACCCTCCTAGAGGGAAGAGTTGTGGTTTCAGTTTGAGCAGCTCCAGCAGGGTCAGATGTTCAGTGGCAGATTATGAAGCGAGATTCTCTGAGTTGTATCGCCATGCACTTATGATACTTCCTACTAAGGAAAAGAGAGTACAGAGGTTTGTTGTGGGGTTTCACTCCGTTATTCAGGCCACTATGGCCCGAGAGGTTGATATGGGGACTTCTTACCAGCTGGGTGTGGAGATAGCTCGAAGGATTAAGGGTTATCGTTAGTTGGGCCGAGAGCATATGCCGCGGGATAAGAGGTTTCGTTATTCTAGACGGTTCAGTGGTACTCCGTCTGGGGGCAGGGGTCCGTTCGGGAGAGGTCAGCCTAGCAGGCCAACATATCCAGCATCGCCGCCTCCTCAGGGTGCTCCCGTTCGACCTTATTTTAAAGCCGGACCAGAGAGTTCCTACCGCCCACCAGCTATTTAGGGTTCCTCCAGTGGGTATTCAGGTCATCGAAGTCAGACTTCACGTCAACAGTCCTTCGTACCGAGAGATTGTTTTGATTGCGAGGATTTCATCCACGTGCGGAGGTTCTGCCCCATGCTTCGGGGAAAGGCAGTGCAGCAGGGTTCTCAGCCAATGTTTGCATCACCAGTAGCCCCACCAGTCATCCGTCCACCAGGAGGCGGAGGACAGGTGGGTAGGGGTCGTCCTAGAGGTGGAGGCCAGTCAGGTGGCTCTCCAGCTAGATTCTATGCTTCCCGACCAGAAAAGATGTCACGACCCAAAATAGGTCATGATGGCGCCGGACACCGTTGTCAAGCAAGCCAACAATAAATACTCAATTTGGTTCTCGTTTTAATATTTTGAAATCATATTTTTTTCCTTCCATTAAATAGTAAAAGATGGAATTTACAGAGTAAACGATAATATTTTTAAAAAATTTCAATACGGAACAACTCATAGTCACCCCAAAACCCGATGTCACAAGTGCATGAGCATCAACTGGAAATGTAAAATAAAATACAATATCTGTCCGGAATACAAATTTGGACAGGAGAAATAAAAATACTCTAAAGGAGACTCTGCCGGCTACGGGTCGTAATGTGGAATGCAGCTCACGTAAGTCCCTGGATGCATACACGCCTCTGCTCACACAAGGCCACTAGTCACATATGTACCTTCACAAAAATGTGCAGCAAGTGTAGCATGAGTACGTAATCAACGTGTACCCAGTAAATATCTAGCCTATCCCCGGAGAAGTAGTGACGAGGGGTCGACATAGACACTCACTAGGGGTCCACTAACATCAGGTACAGTAAAGAGATAAGTAAATATGAGGCAGAGTAAGTAAGTGAAATAGACAAATATAGATCACGTGGTACAAATCCCCTCTCTTTACGAGGAACTTGAGCTCTTCATTAGAAATTCCCTCCTTAACCGGAGCATATATATAGGTATAGTGAAACTCATCAAGTGGTTACCATAATTCAAATCCGGAATTTACAGATACTCTGGCTTCTTGCCAAAGTTTACTCACGATTTCATGGGAATGTGATATAAGAAATGTCGAGGCGTATGACCCGATCCAACATAATAATAAAATTATGCACTGTCGAGGGTCGAATGGCCCGAACCATATGAAAAATCAATTATCCCTCCGAGGCGAACGACCCGCTCCAATATAGTGTGGTACATAAATCCTACCGAGACGAATGGCCCGATCCCATAAAAAGTGAAATACAAATTCTTGCCGAGGCGAACGACCCGATCCCATAAGAATAAGAAGCTTTGACGGGTCCTTGATCCCACTCACGAATAAACGTGTGAGTTGTAATTTCTTTAACAAAAACCTTTTAATGAAGTATATCTATATCGCGGAAACATGCCGTAAGAGGAGCTGAATTATTCGGTGACTAATCATGAACTTGTGAAGTCTCTACAATAACGAGTCTAGCCTCAAGTAGTAATGTAAAACAAAAGAATTTAATAGGCGATAGACTGCTCAAATAATACAGCTATAGCATAATGTTAACATAAGCCTACTCGGACAATAACATGAATATAGCTACGTACGGGCTCTCATCACCTAGCACGTACGTAGCCCCCACAACAAGTAGCACACATCAATATACAACACCTAGGGGTAATTTTCCCCTCAAGAGTTAGACAGGAGACTTACCTCGCTCCGAAGTTTAATAACCGGCTCCAAAGCCTCTCTAACACCTCAAACCGATGTCCGCCGATCCAAAACTAGTCAAATAAGATGCAAACCAATCAAAATATACTCTACTATTCATAATTAATCAATTTATAACAACTTCCAACTCCGCTCGAAAAATTGATAAAGCAACCCTCGGGCCCACGTGCCCAAATTCCAAAATTTTTGAAGACAAACGCTACCCGTAGCACTACGAACTCCAATATATAATTTATTCTCAATTTCATGTCCAAATTCGGGATCAAAATTCAAGAATATTAATTTCTAGGTTTTTCTTTAAAATCCCAAATTTCTACAAATTTTCATGCTTGAATCCATGTAAAACTCATGTATTAAACTCACAATGTGAGGAAATCACTTACCCCATTATAGTGGATGAAGATGGCACTCCAAAAGTGCTCCAAAATCGGCTCCCATGGACGAAATGAAGTGAAAAATGAGCCAAAACATAGTTTTATAAAACCTCAATGCCTAGTGATCCTCGCACCTGTGGTGCCATAGCCGCTTCTGCGGCTCTGCACCTGCGGAAATTCCATTGTAAGTGCGGTTCAAGCTCAGCCCAACATTTCCCGCATCTGCACCCCGGCAGCGCTTTTGTGCCTCCGCTTCTGCGGTTCTTCGTGCGCAGGTGCTGTCCCACTTCTGCGGAACTTGACCGTATCTGCGGTCCCAGCCTTCCCCAGCCAGAACCGCTTTTGCGACCCTCTTGGCCGCTTCTGCGACCCTCTTGGCCACTTCTGCGGCTTCGCACCTGCAGCCAAAACCTCGCAAGTGCGATTACACCAGATACCAGCTGCCTTAGCATTTTCCTTAGTCTAAAAATCGATCCGTTAAGCATCCGAAACTCACCTGAGGCCCAAGGGACCCCATCCAATCACACCAACCAGTCCAATAACATAACACAGACCCACTCGAGGCCTCAAATCATATAGAACAACGTCAAAATCATGAATCAAACCCCAATTCAAGCTTAATGAACTTTGAATATTCAAAGTTTTACAATCGATGCCGAAACCTATCAAATCACGTCCGATTGACCTCAAAATTTGCACACAAGTCATGATCGACATTATGGACCTACTCCAATTCCGAAATTGGAGTCCGACCCCGATATCAAAAAGACCACTCCCGGCCAAACTTCTCAAAAACCTTCAAATTTTCAAATGACCTACGGACCTCCAAATCAACATCCGGACGCGCTCCCAATACCAGAATCACCACACGGAGCTATTCCCAGACTCAGAATCCCAAACGGATATCGATAGCATTGAAATGGACTCCAACCCAAATTTATAAAATCCTTCCAAAATGCCAACTTCCAATATAGGAGCCAAAACGTTCCCGGGTCATCCAAAACCCGATCCGGACATGCGCCCAAGTCCAAAATCATCATACGAATCTGTTGGAACCTTCAAATCCCGATTTCGAGGCCGTTTACTCAAAAATCACCATTTAGTAAATTCCTCCAACTTAAAGCTTTCGAAATTAAAATTTTCTTTCCAAATCAACTCTGAACTTCCCGGAATTAAATTCCGACCACGCGTACAAGTCATAATACCTGAAGTGAAGCTGCTCAGGGTCTCAAACCACTGAATGACGTGCTAGAGCTCAAAACAATCGGCCGGGTCGTTACATTCTCTCCCACTTAAACATGCGTTCATCTGCGAACGTGCTAAGAACTGCTCTGGTGTTGTCCGAAATTATTGTTTAACACCTCGTGCACCTACCCGTGCTACCACCACCCAGTTGAGCACAGTTTCTAGAGTAAACCCGAAAATCCTCCCTTTTATCTAGTCAAATAAGGCTTAGAGCCAAATTCCAACATCTGAAATTCTCTACCAGGTCTGTTTCCAACATACGAACACCGTATCCATCACTACATGATGTACCCATACATGATTGTATTCCCTTACAGAATGTTTACCATGCACCGCGTAACGCATTTGCCTAAGGCAATCTTTCTAAGGCACAATAGCTAAAATTTCCACTGACCCGAAGCCCGTGGTGTACCTCATGACCAATTAAGCCTTGCTATAACTCTCGCAATACTGCCACAACAGAGAAGATGTGTAGAACTCATAACCACTTGCCGAATCACAATTTATGGATCCGGCCCCCGATAAGAACCATTACCTCATCCTGGATTGAATAACAATATTTACTCTTTAATACGCTTCATATAAATTGGATCGCACTGATCCCATTTCCAATAATCTTGTCTCACCCAGTACAAGCTGCTTAGGCAGTAAGCCACCTCAGACACTGCCAAAAGTCTCATATGATGCCACAATGTGCCAACAAGCTACAAACTCGAAGGTGATACATAAGGAAACGAGCTCTGGAAAGATCTACTCAACCCACATAATTAATTTAAACAACCGAAAAGATGTTATGAACCTTCCTCAGGAAACCAGAAGCAAAACACACAATGATAGATATGGGAAATTGTACTCAGTATCACACTATTGCGGCGTGCAACCCGATCCACTCATGATACCGTTGCAGCGTACAACCCGATCCGACCATGATACTCGGGGCAGCATGCCACCCGATCAACATATCCGTGGCGGCGTGCCACCCGATCCAACCATATACCTGTGGCGGCGTGCCACCTAATCCACATATAATAATCTAAAGAAAACACACATCGAGTCATAATGCTTATACTCACGAAATTCCCGAAAATGCACCCATAAGCATGCCAAGTGCATAATACAAATCCTGGGGAGACGGGCAGCGTCACACGCTACAAAACTCAAGCACAACTAAGGTACAATATATGATCAGTATCTCGAGAGCCATCCTGCTCACATAATACCACAAACCATACAGGACCTCAATATGAGAGCGAATAATCAAACCACCTCACCACCCAGCTGGTATAATATAGATTACACGGACTAGCTGATGACAAAAATAAAATCCAAGGCCCGAAGACCCTTCCGAAAATAATGCTATGCTGAGATAAGCACATCCGTCCTGATATAGAGCCCACATCACTTTTAGATCCATCCACGGACCTCAAACCGATTCTGATCATACCGTGCTTAACTAAATAGCCCTTTAAGGACCCACAATGACCTATTCACGACATAAGAGCAACCATCAAATCCAGAACAAACTTCCACATCCCACAACCAAATGAACCGAGCACCCTTCAGGCATAAATTCTCACATTAGCGATAGTACCACAATCTCCATACTTGGTTTTAAATCTTTAACCAAATCAAGTGACTACATGCCACACTTATACAATCTTCCCGTGGGATACACTCACACGACCCTCCGCATCAGGTAATAAGTCTGCACATCCATACCACCGGCCACACTAATGTTGTAAAGCAAATCAAGAACCTATAAATTAGTACACAAAGCCTCTTACACAGGACACCGATCTCAGGTGACACTAAGGACAATACCAGCTTACTCTAAACATCTAAATTCTTCCCTGCTTATCCGAGTTCGTGACATTCTTGTCGACATCAACTGCAACCTCGATCCTCAACTTCCAATTCCCATGCCGCTCACTGCACCTAACATAGCAATACACAAGAGTACAAGAATTTCATCATAACTCCCCAACCACCAATAGGGTACACACTTCATCATATAGAATCTTTTCATTTAACTCATTTCAGGAGAACCATTGCCACACGGAATTAAATTCCCAAACCGCAGAAAACACAACCTCATGTCGTGATCTAAACTGCCATAACTCTTCCGGAATCCCTTTACATAACAACGCCATGCGAATCGAATACCTCCCAAATCAACCAAGTTGTGGTGGCGCTCAAGCCCAAGTGTACAACCACAAACTTCATGTATAACTTCACATTGGAGAAACTGGCCACTGCCATAACCGTGCTGATTCAAGCATTACCAACCGAGCCACTTCTTCTAATTTACTCGGGACTTGCCCTAGAAATAAGGATAGCTCCATTCAAAACATCATGAACCCAAATCCGCACTCATCCTTAGTGGCCTTATTTCACGAGACCATGTTGTCTCCAAAACCCATGAACCATCCCATACCCTCCTTATGTGCATATTCGCATCTTCAACTAGTACACCCATTCTGAAAATTCTTCCATGAATCCGAAGTTATTTTCTCCCATTCCTTAAATTCCACACCGCAGACCAACGATAATGTAGAATACTCCAAGCCACCTTTCATAATCCACTGCAAAAGCTCAAATAATTAACCATACTACTAGCTCGAAATCCATAGGCACCACACTTTAATTTTGAACCTACTAGGACCATTGTTAAGAGTCAGCCGCTCTGACTTGTCCCCGAATATAATCAAACTCCAAGGCTCTGCTAGCACATGAACACCCTCTCGAAGAAGCAACCGGTTAATTTCCTTTCCTTATACATCACATCCACACAAAGCATAGACTTTGAGTCTACCCAAGACCTGAACATGAACCGATAAGGCCAGAGATAGCACAGATTCCTCAAATCCTTTGCTCAAGTTACCACAGATGTTTTCTTTCCTTAGTCGTAATAACCCATAAATACACCGATAACCAGAAACTGCACGGGTTGACAACTACGCAATTCGATCATAGACGGTGAGGCTCTCCCACTTAGCTTAAAGCTACAATTACATAACCCTAGGACCCGCCAAGGTTCCCCCTTCCCCATTGACATCAGCTAAAAGTCCAACAACACATTCCAAACTCGAAGTCATGTTGCGTCCAAATAAAATCCATGGTCCTAGTCACTGCCCATCACGATTCCCAAATTGCTCTAAGCTTCCCTCAAGGCGTGTGGCTATGCTACCACAGAACCCATATGCTACCCTGCCACTCTCCCACTTTGGTCAAACCCTCTCCTTTAAGCAACTCCTCGACTTCTACTTTTCACACTTGACCTCCTAACAATTCAACCATCGTAAGACACCTCCCACATGTCCTTCCTCGTCCTTCGCTGCCCAATTGTTTCTCCAAACCCGAATCCATTTCTGTAACATTCGATCACATGAGTCGCCACTAACTCTAAACCTCTCAGAATATCGTCTTTCTCGAGCCATCAATACCAGAAGTACCAGTTCGATTCTGAAATCGCTACACTCCGTTATCTCTGACAACCGCATCTCAGGCACTATTTCGCAACACCCTGCCCCTAAGGCAAATTGAAGAAAACCATAACATCGACAAACCTTAACGCATTCAGCACGGATAACCGACATCACATCACATATGAAAATTCCACCATGCTCGCAAATACTAAGTCTCGTCATTCCATCAACCCAAACCTGAACATTTTCAATCCGATTGCCTTACCTCCGCCAGAAATAAAATACTGAATCTCTGAATCATGCACTGAGTAAAACCTCCTTCACGTTATTCGCTGCCTCAACGCATAGGCAAGCGTCCTACCATTACACAAATAATGTGTGATAGCAACACACGAATTGTCATAGCAATCAATTCCAAATCGCAAAACCTTAGATAATACTGATACTGAGCTAAAACGACAGAACGATCTTCCACAAGGCAGCAACTCTAGCCCAATCAAATACGCAGGGAGACACATCATGCACCACATCTGTAGTACTA
Organism: Nicotiana otophora; assembly: GCA_000715115.1. NCBI lineage: Eukaryota > Viridiplantae > Streptophyta > Magnoliopsida > Solanales > Solanaceae > Nicotiana > Nicotiana otophora. The sequence continues at coordinate 152,330 of AWOL01S0001895.1, read as the reverse complement.
TTATAATTCCTCGATTCCCAATCTATAACAAGCGCTTCATGTCGCATAAGATTGAATAGGAAAGAAATAAAGGTACAAGCCTCAAAAGAATCAATTCGCACGATGAGGAATCAAGATGGGAAGTGCTCCTAACAACTTTGTAGCATGTCGCAGATAAGTATAGACGTCTCCGTACCGATCCGCAAGACTCTACTAGACTCACTCATGACTCGTGAGACCTAAGTAAACCTAGCGCTCTGATACCATGTTGTCACGACCCAAAATCTATTAAAGATCCTGATGGCGACGGATACCGTTGTCAAGCAAGCCAATAATAAATACTCAATTTGGTTCTCGTTTTAATATTTTGAAATCACATTTTTTTTCTTCCATTAAATAGTAGAAGATGGAATTTACAGAGTAAACGATAAAAGTTTTAATAAATATCAATACAGAACAACTCATAATCACCCCAAAATTCGATGTCACAAGTGCATGAGCATCAACTAGGAATGTAAAATAAAATACAACATCTGTCCAGAATACAAATTTGGACAGGTGAAATATAAATACTCCGAACGAGATTCTGCCGGATGCGGGTCATAATATGGAATGCAGCTCACGTAAGTCCCCGCATGCATACACGCCTCTGCTCACACAAGGCCACTAGTCACATATGTACCTGCACAAAAATGTGCAGCAAGTGTAGCATGAAAACGTAATCAACGAGTACCCAGTATGTACCTAGCCTATCCCCGGAGGAGTATTGACGAGGGGTCGACATAGACACTCACTAGTGGTCCAATAACATCAGGTACAGTAAAGAGATAAGTAAATATGAGGCAGAGTAAGTAAGTGAACTAGACAAATATAGATCACGTGGTACAAATACCCCCTCTGTACGAGGAATTCAAGCTCTTCAATAGAAATTCCCTCCATAACCGGAGCATATATATATAGGTATAGTGAAACTCATCAAGTGGCTACCATAATTCAAATTCGGAATTTACAGATACTTTAGCTTCTTGCCAAGTTTTACTCACGATTTCATAGGAATGTGATATAAGAAATGCCGTTGCGTACGGCCCGATTCAACATAATAATAAAACTTTTCACCGCCGAGGGTGGAACGACCCGAACCATATGATAAATTAATTAACCTGCCGATGCAAACGACCCGCTCCCGTGAGAGTGTGGTACATAAATCCTACCGAGGCGAATGGCCCGATCCCATAAGAATTAGAAGCTTTGACGAGTCCTTGACCCCACTCACGAATAAACGTGTGAGTTGTAATTTCTTTAACAAAAACCTTTTAATGAAGTATATCTGTATCGCGGAAACATGCCGTAACAGGAGCTGAATTATTCGATGACTAATCATGAACTTGTGAAGTCTATACAATAACGAGTCTAGCCTGAAGTAGTAATGTAAAACAAAGGAATTTAATAGGCGAGAGAATGCTCAAATAATACAGCTATATCATGATGTGAACCTAAGCCTACCCGGACAATAACATGAATGTAGCTACGTACGGGATCTCATCACCTCGCGCGCACGTAACCCCCACAACAAGTAGCACACATCAATATACAACACCTAGGGGTAATTTACCCCTCGCAGAGTTAGACAAGAGACTTACCTCACTCCGAAGTTTCATAACCGGCTCCAAAGCCTCTCTAACACCTCAAACCGATGCCCGCCGATCCAAAACTAGTCAAATAAGATGCAACCCAATCAAAATATACTCTAATATTCATAATTAATCAATTTATAACAACTTCCAACTCCGCACAAAAAAATAATAAAGCAACTCTCGGGCCCATGTGCCCGAATTCCGAAAATTGTATAAGACAAACACTACCCATAGCACTACGAACTCCAATATATAATTTATTCTCAATTTCATGCCCAAATTCGGGATGAAAATTCAAGAATATCAATTTCTAGTTTTTTCTTCAAAATCCCAAATTTCTACAAATTTTCATGCTTGAATCCATGTAAAAACCATGTATTAAACTCACAATGTGCAGAAATCAGTTACCCCATTATAGTTGATGAAGATGGCCTTCCAAAAGTGCTCCACAATTGGCTCCCATGGACGAAATGAAGGGAAAGATGATCCAAAACCCCGTTTTATAAAACCTCACTGCCCAGCAATCCTCGCACCTGCGGTGCCATAGCTGCTTCTATGGCTCCGCGCCTGCGAAAATTCCATCACGGATGCGGTTCAAGCTCAGCCCAACATTTCCCGCATCTGCGCCCCGCTAGCGCTTCTGCTCCTCCGCTTCTGCGGCTCTTCGTGTGCAGGTGCGGTCCCGCTTCTGCAGAACTTGACCGCATCTGCGGTCGCAGCCTTCCCCAGCCAGAACCGCTTCTATGACCGTCTTGGCCGCTTCTTTGGTCAAAACCTAGCAGGAAAAACACAAGATACCGGCTTCCTTAGCATTTTCCTTAGTCCAAAAATTGATTCGTTAAGCTGCCCAAACTCACCTGAGGCCCCCGGGACCCCGTCCAATCACACCAAACAATCTAATAAGATAACACGGACCTTCTCGATGCCTCAAATCACATCAAACAATGTCGAAATCATGAATCGCACCCCAATTCAAGCTTAATGAACTTTGAAATGACCTACGGACCTCCAAATCCACATCCGAATGCGCTCCCAATACCATAATCACCACACAGAGCTATTCCCAGACTCAGAATCCCAAACAAACATCGATAGCATTGAAATGCACTCCAACACAAATTTATAAAATCCTTCCAAAATGCCAACTTCCACAATAGGAGACGAAACGTTTCTGAGTCATCCAAAACCCGATCCGGACATACGCCCAAGTTAAAAATCATTATACGAACCCGTTGCAACCTTCAAATCCCGATTCTGAGACCGTTTACAAAACAATCACCCTTTAGTCAATTCCTCCAACTTAAAGCTTCCAAAATTAAAACTTTCTTTCCAAATCAACTCCGAACTTCTCGGAATTAAATTCTGACCACGCGTACAAGTCATAATACCTGAAGTGAAGCTGCTCAGGGTCTCAAATCACTAAATTATGCTCTAGATCTTTATCGGTTCTGCATTATTACATTCTGTGGTTATGAGACTAGAGCGGATTTTCTGCTGCTTGATATGACCGTCTTTGAGGTCATCCAAGGCATGGACTGGTTTTCTCGATATCACGCCATCCTTGATTGTCATGCCAATACTATTACCTTGGCGGTACTAGAGTTTCCTAGATTGGAGTGGAAGGGTTCGTCTATCAGCACACCTAGTCGGATCATCTCTTTTATGAAGGCTCGACACATGGTCGAGAAGGATTATTTGGCTTATCTAGCTGGTGTTCGGGACACTAAGCAGAGACTCTAGCTTATGTCTGGGAGTTCTACGATGTGTTTCCTTCTGATCTTCCAGACATGCCACCATATCGTGACATCGATTTCTGCATTGATTTGGCTCCAGGTACCTAGCCTATATCTATCCCATCATACCGTGTGGCTCCAAAAGAGTTGAAGGAGTTGAAGGAACAACTTGAGGATTTTTTAGCAAAGGGGTTCATCAAACCGAGTGTATCACCTTGGGGTGCACTGGTGTTATTGGTGAAGAAGAAAGATGGGACTATGTAGATATGCATTGATTACTCACCATTAAGAATAAGTACCCGTTGCTGCGTATTGATGATTTATTTGACTAGTTGCAGGGTTCTAGGGGTGTTCTCTAAGATCGACTTGAGATCGGGGTACAATCACTTGAAGATTCAGGATTCGGATGTTCTGAAGACCGCTTTCCGGACTAGATATAGCCATTATGAGTTTCTAGTAATGTCCTTCGATTTGACTAATGCCCCAGCAGCGTTTATGGATTTGATAAACATGGTGTTCAGGACATATCTTGATTCATTTGACATTGTCTTCATTGATGACATTTTGTTCTACTCACACAGCATAGAGGAGCACGAGAAGCATTTGAGAGCGGTGCTTCAGACCTTGCGGGAACAGAAGCTATATGATAAGTTCTCCAAGTGTGAGTTTTGGATAGATTCTGTAGCATTCTTGGGGCATGTTGTATCAGGCGAGGGTATTAAGGTGGATCCGAAGAAGATTAAGGCAGTTTTGAGTTGGCCTCATCCTACTACGACGACTGATATCAGGAGCTACTTAGGGTTAGCAGGTTATTATCACTGGTTTGTGGAGGACTTCTCATATATTGAAGCTCCTTTGACTAGATTACCCAGGAGGGTGCTCCGTTCTGTTGGTCCGATGATTGTGAGGTGAGCTTTCAGAAGCTCAAGACAGCTTTGACTACGGCATCGGTTCTTATGTTGCCTTCTAGTTCAGGGATGTATACTGTGTATTGTGATGCTTCATACGTTGGTTTGGGTTGTATATTGATGTAGGAGGGGCGAGTTATTGCATATGCTTCACGTTAGTGAAGCCCCATGAGAAGAATTATCCTGTATACGATTTGGAGTTGGTCGCTATTGTTCATGCTCTTAAGAACTGGAGGCATTATCTTTATGGGGTGTCCTGTGAGATTTACACCGATCATTGTAGCTTGCAACATTTGTTAAAGAAGAGGGAATTCAAGTTGAGGTACCACAGGTGGCTTGAGTTACTGAAGGATTATGATATCACCATTCTTTATCATCCGGGCAAAGCGAATGTAGTTGCGTATGCCTTGAGCAAAAAGGCAGAGAGTATGGGTAGTTTGGCATTCATTTAAGTAGAGGAGAGGCACTTAGCTTTGAACATTCAGTTCTTGGCTAACAAACTTGTGAGGTTGGATATTTCAGAGCCCATCCGAGTTCTCGGATGCGTCGTTTCCCAGTCTTCACTATTGGAGCATATCAGGGCTCGACAGTTGGACGATCCGCACTTGTTGGTTCTAAGAGAGATGATAGTACAGGGTAGTTCCAAGGAGGTTACTATCGGCGCAGATGGTGTTCTGCGACTCCAGGGTCGCATATGTGTTCCTAATGTCGATAGCTTAAGGGAGAGAATTATAGAGGAGGCACACATTTCTCGATATTCTATTCATCCAGGTTCTACGATGACGTATCATGACACGAGGCAGTATTATTGGTGGCGGAGGATGAAGAACAACAAAGTTGAGTATGTTGTGAGGTGTCTAAATTGCCAACATATTAAGTATGAGCACCAGAGGCCAGGTGGCCTACTCCAGCAGATGACTATACCTGAGTGGAAATAGGAGCATATTATTATGGACTTCATAGTTGGGTTGTCACGAATCTTGTGCAAGTTTGATGCAATTTGGGTCATTGTCGATAGGTTGACCAAGTCGGCACACTTTATTCCGGTGGAGGCCACGTATTCTTCAGAGAGGTTGGCCCAGATTTATATTCAGGAGATAGTTCAACTGCATAGTGTGCCTGTTTCCATCATATCAGATAAAGGCCCTCAGTTCACTTCACATTTCTGGAGAGCAATACAAAGTGAGTTGGGGACCCGTGTAGAGCTCAACACAACCTTTCATCCACAGATCGACGGGCAGTCGGAGCGGACAATTCAGATCTTGGAGGACATGCTTAGAGCATGTGTGATTGACTTTGGAGGGCAGTGGGATCGATTCTTGCCTTTGGCTGAGTTTGCTTACAATAACAGTTATCAGTCCAGAATCGAGATGTCTCCGTTTGAGGCTTTATATGGTCGGCGATGTCGTTCTCCTATCGGATGGTTTGAGCCTGCCGAGGCAAAGTTATATGGTACTAAATTGGTGAAGGATGCCTTGGATAAGGTAAAGTTGTTTCAGGAGCGACTTCCCATAGCACAGTCCAGACATGAGAGTTATGCAGATTAGAAGGCGCATGATTAATCATTTATGGTGGGCGAGAATGTTCTTTTGAAAGTCTCACCGATGAAGGGGATCATGAGGTTCGGGAAGAAAGGAAAGCTGAGCCCAAGGTTTATAGGCCCATTTGAGGTGTTGAGATGAGTTGGGGAGGTTGCTTATTAGATTTCATTGCCTCCCAGTCTATCAGGAGTTCATCCGGTTTTCCACTTGTCTATGCTCAAGAGGTATCATGTCGACATGTCACATGTATTAGACTTCAGCACGATTCAGTTAGATGAGAGCTTGGGTTATGAGGAGGAGCCAATTGCCATTGTTGATAGGCAGGTTCAACAGTTGAGGGCCAAGAGGATTTCTACGATAAAGGTTCAGTGGAGGGGCCAACCAATCGGGAAGGCGACTTGGGAGCCCTAGGAGGACATGCGGAGGAGATATCCACACTTATTCAGCACTCCAGGTATGATTCTAGACCCGTTTGAGGACGGACTTTTGTTTAAGAGGTGGAAAATGTAACGACATGACCGATTGTTTTGATTTCTAGAACCTCATTCCCCTAAATAAGACTCCATGTATGCGCTTTTACTATTTTATGACTTGAGGGGATGGTTAGTTCAGGATTTGGAAGGGTTTAGGTTGAAATCAGAATACTTGGTTCCTTAAGGTTGGCCAAAAAGGCTAAGTTTGACTTCGGTCAACGTTTTGAGTAAACAACCTCGGAATTGGGATTTTACAGTTCCAATAGGTTCGTATGATGATTTCGTACTTGGGCCTATGTTCGGATTGGGTTTTGGATGAACCGGGAGTGTTTCAGTGCCTAATAGTGAAAGATGACTATTTGAAGGTTTTAAAGTTCTTTAAATTTGGTTTGGAGTAGGTTTTGGTGTTATCGAGGTCAAATTGGGATTCTGAGATCCGGAATAGTTCCTTATGGTGATTTAAGACTTGCCCACAAAATTTGGTATCATTTCGAGTAGTCTAAGTATAATTCGGCGTGTTCGGAGCGATTTGGAAACTTTAAGTTCATAACTTGATTCGATTTGGTTTTGGGGTGTGATTTTTGATTTTGTTGTTGTGTTACGCGTTTCGAGAGTTCGATCAGGTCCGTATCATGTTTATGGACTTGTTGGTGCATTTGGACGGTACCTCGAGTGGCTCGGGGGTATTTCGGACCGCCCGGAGCTGAGTTAGGAAAACCAGAAATTTCAGTTCTGGTTTCCTTCTTCACGAATGCGGAAGGACCCACACATTCGTGATGAAAGATTTGGGCAGTGGGGAAATTTTCCCTTCGCATTCAGAATAAAGGTGTTGTGTTTGCGGATCCTTGATGTCCCAGGCCTACGCGTTCGCGAAGGCCCCATCGCGTTCGCATAGAAGGAAGGGACTTAGGGAGGGTTGATGCCACTTTCTCTTCGCGTTCGCGTAGGACAGGGCCGGTACACCTCTGCGTTCATGAGGCCCTGGTCGCGTTCGCGTAGGCCAAGCTTTTCTGGGTCTGGCCGTTCTCCTTCGCGAACGCGAGACCTGTTCCACGTTCGCGAAGAAGAAGGCAACTGGGCAGTGTGTTTTAAAAATCGGGACTTAGCCATTTTTGGGTTCATTTATTGCACTCTTGGGTGATTTTGGAGCTTCAAAAAGGGGGATTTCAACGTAGCTAGTGAAGATAAGTAATTTTCACCTAATGTAAGCTTAATACATAGATTATGGGTAGATGTTAACATGTAAATTTATAAAAATCATGGGTTTAGATGAAATACCTATGTTTTTGATAAAAATGATATTTAACCATGAAAATAGTAATGGAATTTAGTATAAATCATATATTTGAGTTCATGAGGTTATGAGTAACAACTTTCTTCAAATAATTTCGGAATCCGGGCACGTGGGCCCGGGAATGAATTTAGGAATTCTTCAATTCGGGTTGCAAAATCACTTTAACAGTTAGGATATGAACTTTTGAACATGTATTGACTATTTTATATAACATTTGAGTAGTTTCGAGTCGTTTGACACCGAGTTGAGGGTTTAAATCACAATTGTGGACCGGAAAGTAAGCTTTGAGACGAGGTAAGTCTCTTTTCTAACCTTGTAAGAGGGAAATAACCTCATAGGTGAATTGAATTAATATGTGCTTTTATTTGTGGGGGCTATGTATTCACGAGGTGACGAGAGTCCGTACGTAGCTACTAATTATGCTTATGTCCGGGTAGTTTAGGACCCAAATCATGTTATACTTGCGATATTTGCACCCTACTTGTAAATTTAAGTGCCTAAACCATATTGAAACTAGATAAAGTATTTGTAAAAGGCCGAATTCCATTTACTTGAGTTTTGGACGGGTTACTTGACCGTTAATGAGAATTGGTATTTTCTCTGAATATTAGCCTCCTAATAATCTTTGAATCGGTTGTTTATAAAGTATTTTCTCTTCTTGTGGAGCGGGACGAACGCCTCGATAATAGAATAGATGCATCTATGGTTCATGCCGTTCGACCCTCGGCAGTGCACAATTTATATATTTATATGTTGGATCGGGCCGTACGACCTCGGCATAATTCGTGCAAAAGAATTCTTGGAGCCCAATTATAATTGATATTGTTTTATTGGCTTGAGAGATTAATTTGTTAAATGATGGGAATTGATTTGGGATTTACTATTAGTGAAAGAATTATTTATTTATTTCTTGTTATTGAGTTTTTAACTGTATTTCTATAATCCATGCTTAATTATAATTTCGGTATTTATTTTTGAGCCGAGGGTCTTTCGGAAACAGCTTCTTTACTCCTTCGGGGTAGGGGTAAGGTCTGCGTACACACTACCCTCCTCAAACCCTATTAGTGAGATTTTACTGGATTGTTGTTGTTGTTATTGTTAGCCCATAGTAAGTGTCGAAGTCAACCCCTCGTCAATACATCTTCGAGGATAGACTAGATACTTACTGGGTAGATGTTGTTTATATACTCACGGTACACTTCTGCACTAATCGTGTAGGATCTGAGGCAGGTGCATCTGGCTATCAGTCCGACATGCATCCTTGATTTCTTCGAGACTTAGCGGTGAGGTGCCTTACGAGCCTATTCTGCAGCACCCGAAGTCTTCCTTTTGTTTTTACTTTCTGTCTATTTCACTTCAGACAGTAGTATAGTAATTTTGTATATTCTACTCGTAGCTCCTACACTTGTGACACCAGGTCTTGGAAATTATGCTAGTAGACACATGATGATTATTTTTTTGATATTTACTTATCTCATTTGTTCTTAAAATTAATTATCTCTCAACTTATTAAATTCTTACTTCCTATTTATGCGCTAATTAAAAATTAGCTATTTTTGAAATGTTAGAAGAAACAATCATAAGATTAGTTCACTGTAGGCTTGCCTAGCGGTAACGTTGGGCGCCATCACGATCTATAGGAGAAATTGGGTCTTGACAGCTGAAATATTTTTTACACTTTATTATATGTACTCGTGCTTTTTTTAAAATTCTAAAAATCTGTCTGGACGATAATTTGGCCTCATCAAGGAGCTTATCCCCGTCCTATATGTACAGGAAAATTAAAGAAAAAATATGAAATATGCATACACGTATCACGATAGTAGTTAAATTGATATTGTCTTTGAATAAAGTGCTCTTACAACCAAATATAGAACAATACATGAAATTTTAGTCTATGGTTTAATAACGCCTTTGTCGTGTTGATAAAGTTAGTAGGCACCTGCTCAGAAGATCTTCCAACCTCAAACGATTCTGGCAATGTCAGTTAATGTAGAAATTAAATCTTTTACACTTTATATATATATGTACTTTTATCAAATATAAAAAATTAGAAAAAAGAGGTATTATGATATATATATAATATATATATATATATATATATATATATATATATATGTTAATTTACCCTATTCAAACTTTCGTTAAAAATACAAAAAATCTTTATCAAGGTCAATTAATAGATTCTTTCCTTTTTGTTAATCAGTAGTCACAACTCTTGTATTTGAGCAAAATAAGGGATAACACTTTGATCAATAAAATAGATTTATAATTGATTAATAATTATGTGTTAGATATTACATTATCAGAAGTTGTCATTAAAGAATAAGAACTTGACGTGCAAGCATTATTGGGTTCAAAGTTCAAACAATATGAAATTTTATTTTGCTTCAATGTACTACATGGAATCAATTTCATCTTCAAAAAATTAGAAAATTAAGTTTCCTTCTTTGATGAAGTTTTTAAACCTGCACCCGCACCGCACGCACATAAATTTTATTTTTTTCCTTTAGACCCGCCCTGTAAGAACCCGTAAAAAAATAAATAAAAAATATTAACCAAAAACTCTGGATTTCGTGGTGCCAAGATAAATTTCACAGAAGAACGCATTTTGCGGCCCATTATGCGGCCGCATAATCACTCTGCGGACTGCATAATGGCCGCAGAGTGAAGCAGAAAGTTTGGCCATCTGAGGTAAGTTTTGCGGTCGATTATGCGATTACATAATCACTATGCGGACTGCATATTGGTCGCATAATTCCTCTTGGGTTTCTGCGGAGGGAGTTCTGCGGTGCATTATGCGACCGCAGAACAAGTATGCGGACTGCATACTGGTCGCATATCTGGGCCGAAAGTTTAGGCCCCCGAGGGACATTTCTGCGGTCACTTTACGGACCACATAACCATTATGCGGTCGCATATGCGACCGCATACCTGTGTCGTGTTGGGGCACCCTTTTTCTTAATTTAAAACCCGACCCCCATTCCGTTAAAACGCCTCTTTAGTCTATTTTGAAGCTTATTTTTGATATTTCTAGAGTGAGAGAGAGGGTTCTAGAGGGAGGGCCTAATTTTTTATCAAATTGATCTTCAATCATCACTTAAAGCTTTGGAAATATTCAAGTAGAGCACCAAATTCTTCATCCAAAAAGGTAAGACTTCATCACGCCAGCTCTTAATATCAAACATAGCTATAATGGGGTACTAGTATGATACTTAATGAGTATGAGGGTGGTTTATCTTGCATGTATGTGTGATAAAGAGTGTGAAAAAAAAGTGAGCTAGAACCATGAACGTTTTCCTAATTATGGGTTCAATTTGTATATTGCTAAAATAGATTGAGGTTGCTAAGGGTTCCGGATAATTGTAGAGTCTAAAGAAGCGCAATTGAGGTATGTATGGCTAACTCTCTTCTTCTTAGAATCGAACTCCTGGTGTCCGAATAATTGGTGTGAGTTCTGACTTGATCATATTAGAATTGTTTGCCATAGTGTGTTGGATTGAAAGATTCATGCTCCCTAATTGTTCTAGATGTTCACCGTGTCATCATGCTATTTGAGAACGTAATTATGATTTCCAAGCTCCTTCCCTTATGTGTGCAATACCTTGTGTGATGGTGCTTATCAACATGAATAATGATGTTACTTGAACGAATAAAAAGAAAAAGACTTGAATTGTAAAATGTGCCCAAGTGCCAAGAACTATTTAATAAATGAGGCTGTTTGTGCCATGTAACGAAATATGGGAAAGAAATGTGAATTGAGTGAACAATTAAAAGAGGTTATGTCTCAAGTGAGATGGCTTAGCCGATCGGGCCGAGATCGGATGCCATGCTGTACACATGGTGGCATTTGTGTTGGAATTATTGATTTACATGGTGGATATGGATATGTCTCACTTGAGATGGCTTAGTCGGTCGACCCGAGACCGGACTCCGTGTATAACTACAGTGGCATTGTGAGTTGTGGCTTTGGCACTAAAAATTATTAATCTAAAAAGGCAGAAAGATTGAATTAGAAACTATGCGATGCTTACTTGGTGTTTCTTTGTATTTCTATGAAGTACTTATTGATTATTATGATTGCCTTCTCTTTGTTTCATGGTTCGTTCTACTAAGATTGGTGTTTGCCTTACATACTAGTACTATTCGACAGTACTAACGTCCCTTTTGCCGGGGGCGCTACATCTTTGAATGGATGTTGGTGGTTCCATCGCAGATAGTGCCGATCGCAGATAGTGCTGCTCTCTTTCCCTCACACTCATCACAGCAGTCTTGGTGAGCCCCATTTCCTCCTGGGGTCATGTAGTCCTTCTTTTGTAAAAGTTTTCACATTTTGAGGTATAGCCGGGGCCTTATTGCCGGCATTGTCATGTTACTCTTTTGTATCATTAGAGGCTCCGTAGATATTTATGTGGGTCGTGTATGGGTATCAGAGTGGTCACTAGACCAAGTTGTATTTTAAAAACTTAACTATGGCATAATGTATATAATGAAAAATGGACTAGCAACGGTTATGCATGTATATCTAATCTCTCCCCTATTTAGCAGATGGTAATGCGTCCTCTTTTCGGATCATGAATGAGTCGGGTAAGGAAGGTCTAATAGGCTTGCTCGACCGGGTTCACTCGGTTGAGCGCCGATCGCGCTGCCCGAGGTTGGGGCGTGACACGCCCCGCAACCACATATGTTTAAACCCTCCCCTCCCCGCCCTGCCCCATTGCCATCCCTATTCCTAATTGAGTATTTTCCATCCAAATCAACTCTGAACCTCCTGAAATTCAATTCCGACCACACGTACAAGTCATAAACACATGAGGTGAATCTACTCAAGGTCTCAAACAGCCGAACGACCTGCTAGAGCTTAAAACGACCAATCGGATCGTTACATTCCCCCCCACTTAAACATGCGTTCATCCTCGAATGTGCCAAGAACCGTTCCAAGGTTGCCTCAAAATCACTGCTCAACACCTTGTGTACCTACCTGCGCCACCACAACCCAGGTGAATACATTAGCTCAAGTCAGACTGAAGATCTTCCCTTTCATTTTAGCCAACAAGCCTTAGGACAAAATTCCAACCTCTGAATTTCTCTACAAGACCTGATTCTAACATACGAACACCGTATCAATCTCCACATGCTGAACCCACACATGATCATGCACCCATGCTGAGATCACACAATGCACCGCATAATTCATTTGCCCATGATAACCTCCTCCAAGCACAACTGCTACAAATTCACTGACCCAATGTCCGTAGTATACCTCATAACACATATAAACCCAATTTCAACCCTCACAATACTGCAACGATGAGAGAGATGCACAGGAACTCATAACCACCCATCATATCAATAACTCATGGGGTCTATTCACCTGACAAGCATTATTACCTCATTCTGAACTGAATAACAATATTTTCTCTTTAATATGGCATACGTAACTCCGATAGCATTGACTTCTGCTCCAATAACCTCATCTCACCCAATATAAGCTGCTCAGTCAATAAGGCACCTCAAACACTGATTAAGATCTCATATGATGCCATCAATGCGCCAATAAACTACAACTCGAATACGACACATAAGGGAGAACGAACTCGGGAAAAAGAACTACCCGGCCCGCGTAATGAATAAAATGTCCGAAGAGTTGCTATGAACCATTCTCAGATAATGAGAAGCAAATACACAAAAAATAAGTATAAGGAACCGTACTCAACATCTCACTGTTGCAGCGAACAAACCGATCTACACATGATACCGTTGCGGCGTGCAATCCGATCCAAATAACATACACGTGGTGGCATGCCACCCGATCCACTAATAATAATCAATAAGGATATACCCATCGAGCCATAATGCTCATATTTATGGAATGCCCGAATATCGACCACAAGTACGCCAAGTGCATAATACAACCCTGGGGACACGGGTAGCGCCATACGCTACAAAAACCCAAGCATGACTAAGGTGAAATAAATGACCTGCATCTCGAGAGCCATCCTTCTTATATAACACTATAAACTACATTGGGTCACAATACATGTGCGAGTAATCAAGCCGTTTCACAAAACATATGGCACAATAGAGTATTACATAGAATAGCTGACGGCAGGAATAACATCCAATACCCGAAGACTCCTCCGTAAGAAATGCTATGTCGAATGAACACATCCGACCTGACATAGAGCACACATTCACACTAGACCCACCAACGGACTTTAAACCGATTTTGATCATACCATACTTGGCCATCAACCTTTCAAGAATCGCAAACTGCCCTATTCATGACATAAACGAGCAGCCATCCAATCCGGAACAAACTCCCACAGTCCACAAACAAATGAATAGAGCGCCTTTCAGGCATAAACTCTCATATTAGCGATAGTACCGGAATCTCGATACTTAGTTTCAATCCTTAACAATCAAGTGACTAACACGTCACACTTACACAAATTTCCCCGTGGGACATGCTCCCATAACCTTTCGTACCAGGTAACAAAGTCTGCACCGCCATATCACCAACCGTACTAATTCTATAAAGCAAATCAAGGATCCGCAAATCAATTCACAAAGCCTCTCACATAGGACACCATTCTCAGGTGACACTAAAGAAAATGGCAGCTCACTCTGAACCTCTGAGGTCTTCCCCCGCTCCTCCGAGCTCGTGACATTCTTATCAACACCAAACCTCGACCTTGGTCCTCAACTTTCAAATTTCCATACCGCTCACTGCACCTATCATGCCACTACACGAGAGTATAAGAATTCATCATAACCCTAGAACTACTAGTAGAATAAACACTCCATTGTATAGAAATGGTCACACCCCAAAACCGAGGAGCGCGACCGGCGCTCAACCGAGTGAACCCGACTGAGCAAGCCTGTTAGATTTTCTTCTACCCAAACTCATCCACGAATGAAGATAATACATATTTTCATTAATAAGACAGAAACGTGATCATGTCTACAATACCAATTCATTACAAATAGTTTTTATCATTTTTAAAGTGTCCAATGGGACAAGTAATACAACCACAACATAACAAATTTGTCTTTCCCGTCACCAATACACAACCCACACTTAGTTTACAGAGCCTCTAAAAACACAAAAGAGTACAATGATAGTGTCGGTAACAAGGCTCAGGCTATACCTCAAAATACGATAACACATACGAAATAAAATATGCACAACTCCGGAATGCGATGGGCTCACCAAGTCAGCTGGTAAGAATGAGCACCGCTATCACTGGTCATTATCCTCCGTTGTGGAACCACCTGGATCCATTAAAGATGTAACGCCCCCGGTAAAAGGGACATTAGTACATGTCGAATAGTACTAGTATGAAAACCAAACACCAATTAAAGAATTCGGAAATATAATATAAATATGATGAACCAGGGCGACAATAAAATAGCATAGTTAATCGTTTAAACCAAAGCAAGCTTATCAAGAGCCGTCATTAACATTTATAGAATTCAACATGAGATCCTCTGTAACCATTTCCACACAAAGCGGCCCCGCCGCCTCACCCCAATATACGCGGGTGGATGTGTAATCACAATTCCAAAACTCTACTTAAGCGGCAGTGCCGCCTCACCCCAATGTATGCGGGTGGAGGTGTAAACACAATACCCATTTCCACACAAATCGACCCCGCCGCCTCAACCCTATATATATATATATATATATATATATATATATATATGTGTGTGTGTGTGTGTGTGTGTGTGTGTGTGTGTGTGTGGGCGCAACAAAAATACCAAAATCATACACAAAGCGGCTTTGCCGCCTCGCCCCAATAAATATGGGTGGAGGTGTAATCCCAATCACATTCTCTACACAATTTGGCATAATAGTTTTCCACATAACTCACGACCTGGAATCATAACACGTAGATGCAAAATCCATAGTTTGGAACACATCTTCAATTTATAATACAATATCATGAGAGCATTTGAAATACCAATTAAACATATATCTTTGTCACAAAACTTATTCGGAATACTCAACTTGTAATAAATATGTTGGAACATACAAGGATATTGGGGTTCCAATTCTTATAGAAGAGTTTAGCCAACATACCTCAATCTAGCTTCCTTAAACTCTAAAATATTCCGGAATTCTTAGCAACTTCAATCTATTGTAGAAATATAACAAATTGAACCAAAATTAGGAAGATGCTCACGGTTCTAGATCATTTGAGCGTTATATGAAACACTAGGTGTGCATTAAGGTTTCAAGGTCCTTTTATGGAGGATTCCATCATCCCATAACACAATCTTTACCATTTTTAGCTCAACAATCTTCCTACGCCCTTTGATAACACATGCATGTAAAATAAACAACTCTCATGCCCCAAAATTATCTTGCTAATTACCCATTTCTAGACAAAATTCGAAATTGAGGGTTAAAGTGTAAAATACTACCTCTAGGATGAAGACCAAGAGAGTTCCTTTCTTAATCTTCCAAAATTTGAGCGAGAATTGAAGAACAATTATTGAGAAACACCTTCTCACTCTAGGGCACTCTCTCTCACTCTAAAATGTCAGAATTTAGCTCAAAAATGTCCCAAAGCGTGTATTTAACGAAGTATGGTCGCATTTTAAAAACCACAAAATGGAGTTCCGGAACAAGGTATGCGATCGCACATGCGATTGCATAATCGATATGCGGACCGCATATCGGTCGCATAATTGGTGTCCAAACCGACAAAATTTTATCTATGTCTGCGGTCACTATGCAGCCCGTTGACCTGTTCTGCGGTCATATAATGAACTGCAGAACAGTTCTGCGGTCGCATAGTCGACCGAAGAATGGCACTCAAACTGACCCTCTCCTATCTCACTTCTGCGGCCAGCAGAGTGATTCTGCGGTCGCATAATGGACCGCAAAAATGTATTTCGCTGCCAAAATATTTTCTTTACTAGTCTGGCACCATAAAATATTATCTTTCCTTTGCAAAATTTTACGGGGCCTTACAAAACCCTTTCACTTAACTCATTTCAGAAGAACCTCAACACGCAACTGAATTCCCATAACCGTAGAAAATACAAACCTCCAGTCATGGTCTAAACAGCTATAACTCTTCCAGGATCCATTTACACATAACAAGGCTATTTGAATCAAATAACTCCCTGAATCAATCAAATTATGGTGGTTGTCAAACCTGCACATGCAACCACAAACCACATATATAACTTAACACGCTGAAGGAACTGATCAGTGCCACAATCATGCCGATTCAACCATTACTAACCGACCCAACTTCTTCCAATTTATTTTTTACTTGCCTTAGAAATAATAATAGCTCCATTCGAAAACATAACAAACTCAATCAACACTCATCCTGAGTGACTCGAAACATGAGTCCACATTGTCTCTTTACCCATGAACCATCTCATACTCTCCTTATGCACACAATAGCATCTCCAACCGGTACACTCATTCTGAAAGATCCTCTACAAATCCTAAGTCGTTTCCTCCCATTTCTCCAATACTGCACCGTAGACCTGATGATAACATAGAACACTTCAAGTCCCTTTCATAACCCACTGCAATAACTCATTCCTTAACTATACAACTGACTCGAAATTCTTAGGCGCTGCACTTAAATTCTTGAACCCACTAGAATCGTTGTTGAGAGTCACCCACTCTGACCTAGTCCCGAATATAATCAAATTCCAACATTGTGTTAGCATATGAACACACCCAAAGAAGTAACCGGATGAATTATTTTCCTTGTACAGCACATCCACAAGAAGAATAAACTCTAAGTCTTCCCAAAACTTACGCATGAATCGACAAAGCAAAATATATCACACATTCATTAAGCCATTTGCTCGAATTACCCCTGATGCACCGATAACCAGAAGCTGCACAAGCAGACAACCACGCGATCCAATCGTGGACGGTGGGCTCCCCCACTTAGCTTTAAGCTATCATCAAATAATGTAGAACCCACAAAGATTCCTCCTTCTTAATTACCATGATCTCGCAATGTCGTCTTGCCAAATTTCTCGCAGTCCCTTGTTAAACTCTTCATGAACATTCCGAATTATCAGCCACAATCGCATATTCGACCTTCTAGCAGGTAGTATGCAGAACTCCTCGCAGAAACTTCATCAAAATCTCGCAACTGCTAACCTGTCCACAGGATATAGCACACATGTGGAATTCCATACCGACATCTTCTAATGATGCTGTACATGGTACAACTACCACGAAATCAGTAAACCCTCCTGAGCTCATGCTCGTCCACCGGCTGTAAAAGTCAATTCATTCCCCATAGACATCAACTGAAAGTCCGACAATACATTCCAAACTCGAAGTCACATTGCATTCCAAAAATGATAATCAGGTTTCCACACGCCTCTTCATTTCAAGCAAACTCCTCTCTGCCATATTTAATCTTCCTCAGTACAGAAGCCACTATCCTAAATAAAATTTGTAGACCTAGTCACCTTTCACCATGATTCCCAAATCTCTCTAAACTTTCTCAAGGCATGTGGCTATCCTGCCACAGAATCCATATGCTCATCTGCCACTCCCGCTTCGGTTAAACCATCTCCTTTAAGAAACTTCTCGATCTCTGCTTTTCATATTTGACATGCTATCAATTCAACCACCGCGAGACACCTCCCACCGTGTACCTCCTCATCCTTCGCTATACAAATGTTGCATCAAATCAAAATCCATCTCTGTGGCACCTGAACTAATAAATTGCTTCCAACTCTAAGCCTCCTCGAAGGTCATCTTTCTCGAGCCATCAGCATTCGAAACACCGATTCAATTCTGCAACCGCTACACACTGCTAGCTCTAACAACCGATTCTTTGACACTATTTCACCACACCCTGCCCCAAAGGAAAATCAAAAAGATCATAACATCGGCGAGCTTTAATGCGTTCAAACAAGGACGACGATACCACATCACAAACGAGAAGTTTCACCAAGTTCAAAAATATCATGTCTCGTTACCCTATCAACCAAAGCCTAAACATCCAAAGTCCGATTTCCTTTCCCCCGCTGGAATTAAATGCCGAACCTCTAAAGCATGCACTAAAAAACTCCTCCTTTCGAGTCATTCACTGCCTCGACACATGAAGAAATACCTTAAAATTACACCAACACTGTGCGATAACAATGCATGAACATCATAATAATTCGTGCATAGCCTCAAAACCATAGGAAATACAGATACTGGACTGAAAATGATAAAACACCCTTTCTCAAGGCGACGATAATAGCCTGCCCAAATACGCAGGGAGAAACATCCTGCACCATGACTATGGTATCACTACAACTCCTTGGTGCCCAATTGATAACAAGTGCTCCGCGTCGCATAAGATTGAGTAGTAAGGAAATAAAGGCTTAAGCTTCAATGAAATCAAAGCGCACGATGAGGAATCAAGAAGGGAAGTGCTCCTAACAGCCCTGTAGCCTCTCGAAGATAAGTACAGACGTCTCCGTACGGATTCACAAGACTCTACAAGACTTGCTCATGACTCGTGAGACCCACATGAACATAGGGCTCTGATACCAAGCTGTCACGACCCAAAATCCGCTATAAGTCGTGATGGCGCCTAACGTCACTGTCAGGTAAGCCAACAATGATTAATCAACTTAGTTACTCATTTTATTATTTTAAAAATCATGAATCCCCTTAAATAAGTAGAGTGAAACCTGGTACTCGTAGAAAAACCCTTGATTTTTATTTTCCAATCTCTGTATAAATTACAAGGTAAAATGGTAATAATTATGTAAACTACAATAATGAACATCAAGTAGGAACCCCCAAAATCTGGTGTCACAAGTGGATGAGCATCTATCAAGAAATACAATAAAATACAACATCGGTCTGTAATACAAGTTAGAAAGGAGAATATAAATAACTCTGATGGAGACTCTGTATACTACGGATCATAACATGGAATGCAGCTCACCACAAAGTTCCCACAATAAACCGCGCCTCTGCGCCCAAAAAGACCATCAGGAATATATATATATATATATATATATATATATATACACCTACACAAAAGGGCAGCAAGTATAGCATGAGTACGTAAATCAACGTGTACCCTGTAAGTATATAGCCAACCCCGGAGAAGTAGTGACGAGGGGTCGATATCGACACTTACTAGTGGTCTAATCAATCGAGTACAACTGAAAGTAAATAGGTATAAGGCATGGTAAAAATAGTGTAAACAAAGTTAAGCATGTGGTAAGATCCTCCTCTGAACAGTAAACACAAATCCTCAATTATCGGTCACCTCCTCAACCAGAGTATTTATGGAAAATGATCCCCACCAGATAGATCGTCACAACCCAAATCGGGAAAACTCACGGATGCGATGGTTTTTTGCCAAATATTACGGACGAGGCTGCCGAGGCAAACTGCCCGATCCCATAAGAGTATTTATAGAAATGCCGAGGCGTACGACCTAATCCCATAATAATGTGTGCACTGCCGAGGGTCGAACGGCAAAAATCATAGATGCATATATTATAATGCCAAGGCGAATGGCCCGCTCCCATGAGAATATAATACTTTAATGTCTCCTTGACCCTACTCACGAAGATATGTGTGAGTTATGAAATGTATAGAAGCTTCTCAATGAAAAAGCACAATGCGCGTGAATTTCGTAAGGGAAAACACAAATTATTCTGCGGATTATCAAGTAGCTCGTCACATCTCTACAATAGCGAGTATATCACCCTATTCAAGTCTAGTCTCAAGTCGCAACGCGAAATAAAGGAATTGAACGAGCAAAGAAAACTCAAATAGTACTATTATAGCATAGCGTGCACCTAAGTCTACCCGGACCTAATCAGGAATTCTAGCATACGCACGGACACCCATTACCTCATACGTGTGTTGCTCCCACAATATGTAGCACATAAGAATATAACATGTACGGGGTAAATTCCCCTTCACAGGGTTAGACAGGAGACTTACCTCACTTCGAAGTTCTATACCCGACTCTAATGCCTCTCTAACTCTTCAATTCAAAGTCAAACAATTTGAAACTAGCCATATTATGTGTAAATCAATCAAAATATACTCCAATGCTTATAATTAATCAATTTATAACAATTCCCAACTTCGCTCGAAAAGTCAATAAAGTCAACCATCGGGCTCACGTGCCTGGATTTCGAAATAAACTTTACCCAAACATCACGAACTCATATATATATAATATATTCACAATTCCATGTCCAATTTTGTGGTCAAGATCCAAAAATACGATTTCTAGGTATTTCTTAAACAAAAATCTCACAATTTGTGCCAATTCCATGCTAAAATCTGTATATAATCTATGTATTTAACTCGAAACAAGTTGGAATAACTTACCTCACAATAGATGGTGAGAATCTCCTCTTAAAGAGCTCCAAAAATTTCCCAACCAAGTAAAAATGTAAGAGGAATGGACTAAACCCCGAAATAAAGTCTTAATAACAGCCCCAGATATCGCATTTGCGACACAGGGTTCGCATTTGCTACCTTCACAATTGCGGCAAGTGTTCGCAATTGCGAACCAAGGCATAAATCTAAAGGCTTTGCAATTGCGAAGGGAATTACGCATTTGCGATGCCTGAGCACCAGCAAAACCAACAGCACCAACAATCTTTCCCGACACAGAAATAGGCATAACTCTTACATACAACATCAGAATTTGATGGTTCTTGTTTCTATGACTCTGTAATTACGATACAAATCTAATGGTTCAATCAAATTAAAAATCATAAGTAACCTTTATACCCAAGAAAACGACACCGAAACATGAAATAAAAGCCTGGCACAACCCACACATCTAAAACATACCCGAGGCCCCGCCCGATCACACCAACAAGTCTCAAAACATAACATCAACTTACTCGAGGCCTCATATCATTTCAAACAACATCAAAACTATGAATCAGCGGTCGAAACCATCTTTCAACCTTCTAACCTTCAAACTTCGACGAACGCGTCCGAATTACACTTAAACAATCCGAAATGACGACAAACTTTACATACAAATCATAAATCAAGATATGAATCTATTCCAAGGCTCAAAAACCTAACAGACATCGATAATACCAAAGTCCACTTCAAACCAAAATTAGGAAATTCTAAAACCATTGAATTACCAACTTTCCACAATAAGCAATGAAATGCCCCCGAACCACTCGATACTCCCAAACATACGCCCAAGTCCAAAATCATCATACGAACCTATTGGAACTTTCAAATCTCGGTTCCGAGGTCGTTTACTCAAAAATCAAACTTTGGTCAACTCTTCCAACTTAAAACTTTGTAATTGAGAATTTTCCATCCGAATCAACTCTGAACCTTCCGAAATTCAATTTCGACCACACGTACAACTCATAAAACATGAGGTGAATCTACTCAAGGTCTCAAACCACCGAACGACCTGCTAGATCTTAAAACTACCAATCGGGTCGTTACAACCGAGGTCGTACAATATGATCCATAACAATCGTGTACATACACTACTGAGGTCTTACTAGCCTATCCATGGATACATCACATTATATATAAATATTGCCGAAGCGTTCGTCCCGATCCATAGGAAAAGGAAAACGTTTTGCACTACGAATTATGTGTTTACAACTCCAAGGTAAGTACATAAAAGAATATAGATTTCCATCAATAATTAAACATTTCACCAAATCACTAAGTAATGATGCTCGGTTTAACATATTCTTTAATCAGGTTTTACTTATTAATACAAGCAATTAAACTAGCAAGTTGAGATCAAATAGTGTAAGTAATTTCATAATAAAGTCCTATGTCTACCCGGACATAACATGAACTTTAGCTACGGACGGACTCTCGCCACTTCATGCGTACGTAACACCCACAATTAGTAACAAATAATAATTTAAGCACCTATGTGGTTAATTCTCTCTTACAAGGTTAGGTAAGAGAATTACCTCGTTTCCAAGTCCACTCCACCAATCACACTAAAAACCTCAAATCGGTGCCGAGCAAATTTGAAACTAACCAAAGGTTTTACAAACTAATCAATATTTGCTCAAAAGTTAATAATCTAACTATTATAGTAATTAACTAACCTAATTTGGAAGATTCCTAAAAGTCACCCCCAAGCCCACGTGCCCGGATTCTGAAAATATTTGTAAATAATCGTTACCCATAACCTCATAAACAGAAATATATAATTTTTACTCAATTCCATAATCATTTTCGTGATATAATCCCATTTTTATCAAAACTTAGGTTTTCAACAAACTTCTAGAACTCCCACAATTTACATGTTAAAATCTACTCATAATCTATGTATTAAACTCACATTGGGTAGGAATTACTTACCTTGTGATGTTAGATGAAAGCCCTCCCACAAAGTTCTCCAAAATCGCCCAAGGGAAATGAATATGAGAGAAAAAGTCCTAAGTCCCATTTTTAATTAAGACATATCCTTGTGAATCATTCTTCAAAAGGCTTTGAAAAATTGTACATCGCGAACGTGATTCAAGACTTGCGAATGCGGAGTCTTGCCTGCCCTAGCCTATACGAACATGAGGGCCTCTTCAAAACCCCCGGAACACGTAGAGTAACATCGAAACTAAGAATCACACCTCAAAACCAAATTGATCAACTTATGAACTTCAAACGTCTTCAACTAACTCCGAACGCGTCGAATCATACTTAGACAACTCGGATTGACACTAAATTTTGTGTACAAGTCATAAATCCCTATACAGACCTATTCTCGAGCTTGTAATCCCAAACAAACCTTGATAACACCAAAGTCTACTCCAAACCAAATTTAAAGAACTAGGAAACCTTAAATGTACCAACTTTCAATATTAAGCGCCGAAAGGCTCCAGGATCACCCAAAACCCTATCCGAACACACGCCCAAGTCTAAAATTACCATAGAATCTATTGGAACCATCAAATTACAGTTCTGAGGTCGTTTACCAAAAATATTGACTCAAGTCAAACTTGGCCATCTTAGGCCACTATTAAGGAACTAAGTGTTCCGATTTCAACTTGAACCCTTCCAAATCTAAACCACCCATCCCTGCAAGTCATAAAATAGTAAAAGCACATATGAGGAGTTTTAATTAGAGGAATCATGATCTATAAATCAAAATAACCGATCGGGTCGTTACAATCTCCACATCTTAAAACAAATGTTCATCCTCGAACAGGTCTAGAATCATACTTGGAGTACTGAATAAGAGCGAATATCTACTCCACATGTCCTTCTCGGTCTCCCAAGGTGCTTCCTCGACTGGTTGACCCCTCCACTGGACCTTTATCGCAAACATCTACTTCCTCAACTAGCGAACCTTCTTGTCAACAATGGCAACTGATTCCTCTTCGTAACCCAAGCTCTCATCTAGATGCACCGTGCCGTAATCTAACACAAGCGACATGTCGGCATGATACTTCCATAGCATAGACACATGGAAGACCGGATTAACTAGTGATAAACTAGGAGGCAAAGCTAGCTCATAAGAAACCTCCCCAACTAGCCTCAACACCTCAAATGGGCCTATAAACCTCAGACTCCTTCTTTTTGAACCTCATGATACCCTTCATCAGCTAGACTTTGAAGAGAACCTTCTCGCATACCATAAATGATAAGTCATGCGCCTTCTGATCCGTGTAACTCTTCTGTCTGGACTGTTGTAACGACCCGACTTATCATTTTAAGAATTAGCATCTCGTTCGGTGACTTAAGGTCTTGAGCAGCTTCGTAATATGTATTATGACTTTCGTGTGCGGTCGAATTTGGTTTTCGAAAGATTCAAAATTAAATTGAAAGAACAATTCTTATTTTTGAAGCTTAAGTGAAAAGAGTTGACCGGAGTTTGACTTTTGTACAAACGAGTCTGGAATGTTGTTTGATGATTTCAATAAGTTCGCATGGTGATTTCTGACTTAGGCGTATGTCCGAATTTGGATTTGGAAGTCCGTAGGACAATTCGACGCATTTTGGCAAAAATTGGAAAAGTTGAAGTTTTAAAATATTTATAAGTTTGGCCGAAGGTTGATTTGTTGATGACGGGTTCATTTTTCAATTCCGGAAATTGTAACAGCTCCATTATGTAATTTACGACTTGTGTGCAAAATTTGTAGTCATTCCGGATTAATTTGATACGTTTCGGCGCAAATTATAGAAGTTGAAAGATTCAAAAACTCATAATTCGATTCGAGGTGCGATTCGTAATTTCGACGTTGTTCGACATGGTTTGAAGCCTTGGCTAAGTTTTTATTTTATTATGGGACGTGTTGGTATATTTTATTAAGGTCCCGAGGGCATCGGGTGGATTTGGGATGATTAACGAATTAATATTTGGACTTAAGGAAATGCTGGAATTTTGGACTTGCTGGTGCAATCGCTTCTGCGGAAGCTTGGTCGCAGAAGCGACCTTCCAGAAGCGAGGTGCTCATCACAGAAGTGACATGGGAAGGATGCTGTGGAGACTTTGAAGAATCAGAACATTTCACGCTTCAGCGGCTTCGCAGAAGCGAAAAGTTCGTCACAGAAGTGACATTATGCGCAAATGTGAGAGAAGTTTCGCACCTGCGGTTGCGCGAAAGCGGAGAGAAATTCCGTAGGTGCGTTGGGGCTGTTGGACAGTGTTCTCCACAGAAGTGAATATTGTGTCACAAAAGCGGCTTCTCATAAGCATAAATGTTGTCCGTAGAAGCGTAACTGGATTTAAGGACGAAAAATGGTCATTTTGTCATTTTCGATTGGGATTTTGAAGCTCTATTTTGGGGTGATTTTGGAGGATTTCTTCACGACTTTGACTTGGGTAAGTGTTTTATATCTGAAAGTGATTATATTGTATGACTCTATGGTTATATCCATCAATTATTAGTGAATCAATTGGGAGGAAAAGAGAATTTTGGAAAATCTTTCAAAAACAAAAAAAGTAGATTTAGAGGACGATTTGTAATTGGAATTTGATAAAATTAGTATGGTTGAACTCGTATAGGAAGGGATGTTCAGATTTCATAAAAATTCTACCGGGTTCCGAGATGCGGGCCCCGCATTGACTTTTTAATGTTAAATTTAAAGTCGATATTTTATTATCCGAAATTATTTCCGATAAATTTGAATGAAGTTATGTAATTAATTTAGCTAGATTTGAGCCGTTCGGAGGTCGTTTCACGCAAGAAGGCTATTTTGGAATACCTGCCTAACTTTAAAAAGGTAAGTATCTTGCCTAACCTTGTGTGGTGGAATTACCCCTTAGGCATGAAGTCTTCTGTGAAAATTGTGCGATTGAAAGCCATGTACCCGAAGTGACGAGTACGTACTTGGTTTATATGTACAAATTATATCTGTTAAAATTTGTAGACACCCTTATGTATTAAATTTGAAATTGTTGGCACTTATTAAATCCTTTATTTGACAAGCCTCATTCCTTGTTTTCCGAGTTTGTTTTTATATAACAATTTTGTGTGATTGTTACTTGACTTTTATGTGAATTATGTGTTCTTTTGAGTTTCCATTTCGTGAATTAATTTCATTAAGGATTTTTCATCTGCAAACAATTAATTAATTAAATTTGAAAAGAGGTATTAATCTAATTACAAAGAATATGGATTAAAGAAGGCGTTGTTCTTGTTGAGCTACTTTTCCATCCTTATTGTTGTAAAATTAATTAATTTCGTTATACCTTTGGAAAGTCTGTGACCTAAGGGCATACGAGTTGATTATGTTGTGTTGTTGTGATAATATTCTCTGTGAATTGTTGTGTGATTTGGGTTACTGTTATGCGGCGTATAAGGGTGGCATCCCACTGTTGATATTATGGGGACATAAGGGTGGCATTTCATTTTTGTTATGTGTGTTGGGATATTATCTGGGCGGAGTGATAAGGGAGGCTATTAAACAATGCGATAATGAAGGCTATTGTAGGAGCGATAAGATTGGCTATATGAGCGATAAGGGTGGCTATTAATATTGTCAAAGCAGAGGGATAAGGGAGGCTATTATAGGAGTGATAATGGTGGCTATATGAGAGATAAATGTGGCTATTGTCAGGATGATATGTGATGATGTGAAGTTATTGTGTTGATAAGTTTTGTGTAATGATGTCGGGTTATTGTGCTAGTGATTTCCCTTGTGTTTATTTTTATATCTCATGCAACTTCTCTTGTTGTTTCGGTAAACTTGATGATCTACGTTGAAATTGTGAGCATGTGGCTATTGCTGGGCGGATTATGTTATTGGCACGTGAACTATCCATGCATATGTGATACGAAATATGGGCATGAGTTGCCGGGGAAATATAATGATTATGATATTAGCACGTGAACTGCCCGTGTAGTTCTGATATGAGATGTGGGCACGAGGTGTCGCGAGTAAATGATGATATTTATTATTGGCACATGAGTTACCCGTGCGGTTGTTATAGAAATATGGGCACGAGGTGCCGTAGAAATATGAAAGTGGGCTGAGACCCGTGTTGCGAAAATATGAACGTGGGCTGAGACCCGTATTTTATGATTTTGAAATGAGGTGTCACATAGTGATTTTTATTTCAAAGAATTGTATTAAAAAGGTATTTATTTGAAATAATTATATTCGAAAGGTATTATTTGAAAGAAGTATATTCGAAAGATATTTATTTGAAAGATATTTATCTGAAAGAATTATATTCAAAATATTTTTATTTGAAAAACTTATATGTGGAAGATTTATATTTGAAAGGATTGATTAATTGGTTGTACTTGTGTTCCCTATTCATTTGAGAAATAATTATGGTGTTCTCGTTGCCTTTTTGTTTCTATCACTGGTTGATTTTTGTTGCTATCAGTGCTAGTTATTTTCCAGCACAATTTCATACTGCTATATTGCACAAGTTATTTTACTAGTGAGTGTCTTGACTGTATGTCGTCACTACTCCACCGAGGTTAGTCTTGACACTTACTAGGTACCAACTGTGGTGTACTCATACTACACTTTTGCACATTGTTGTGCAGAGCCAGGTATTGGAGATATCGGATTCAGAAAGAGATTAGAGTGTGATCGCAAGGATTCAGGGTAGGGTTGCTTGGTCGTCGCAGTCCCTTGGAGTCTTTCAATATTATTGTACTGTCAATTTCTATTCGAACAATATTGTATATTTGATCCTTGAGATCATTGCACGTAATCAGTTAAAGTTCATGATTCTGTATTACCAGTCTTGGGAGGTTGTTAAATTATTTTTGTTGTTGGTTTCGACACTTGTATTAAATTATCTATTTAAGAAAAAATGGCTCGAAATGTAATAAAAATCATCTTACCTAGTCTTAGAGACTAAGTGCCATCACGACACTTGAGGTGGGATTTTGGGTTCGTGGGTGAACGACATCGCCGACTATATAACCTAGCCTCGTCGGGCTAAAACAATTCCATATAACCTAGCCTCGTCGGGCTCAAACCATTCGATGAGCGAACGACATCGCCGACTATATAAATATTCAAATGGAGCCATCTCGATGTTGGACTAATAACTGCTATTATAAGAAAACTCGTCCAAAGGCAAGAATCGATCCCACTGCCCTTCGAAGTCAATCACCCACGCTCTGAGCATATCCTCTAGAATATAAATTGTCTGCTCTGATTTCCCATCGGTCTGCAGATGAAAGGCTATACTGAGCTCTACCCAGGTGCCCAACTCACTCTGTACTGCTCTCCAGAAAAGCGAAGTGATCTGAGGGCCTTTATATAATATGATGAAAACAGGCACACAATGAAATCGGACAATCTTATGAATGTAAATATAGGCCAATCTCTCTGAAGAGTACGTAGTCACAACCGGAATAAAGTGTGCCGACTTGTTCAGCCTGTCGACAATGACCCAAACAACATAAAACTTTCTCAACATCCGTGGCAACCCAACTACAAAGTCCATAGTGATGCGCTCCCATTTCCACTCTGGTATAACCATCTGCTGGAGTAGGACTCCTGGCCTCTAGTGCTCATACTTAACATGTTGGCAATTTAGACATCTTGCTACGTATTCAACTATGTCCTTTTTCAGCTGCCGCTACAAATATTGCTACATCAGGTCACGATATATCTTTGTAGCACCTGGATGAATGGAATACCGAGAACTGTATGCCTCCTATAGAATCTTCTCCCTCAATCCATCAACATTAGGAACACATAGGTGACCTTGGAGTCCCAGAACACTATCCTCACCAATAGTAACCTCCTTGGCACTACCCTGTAGTGTTGTCTCTCTAAGAAGCAAAACGTCCAGATCATCGTACTGACGAGCCTTGATCTGCTCAAATAATGAAGACCGATCCACGACATGTACAAGAACTCTACTGCACTCTGAAATATCCAAACTCACAAGTATGTTAACTAAGGATTGAATGTCCAAAGCCAATGGCCTTTCCTCTGCTAAAATGAATACCAAACTACCCATACTCTCGACATTTCTACTCAAGGCACCCACAACCACATTTGTCTTGCCCGGATGGTAAAGGGTGGTATTATCATAATCCTTCACTAACTCAAGCCACAGGCGCTGCCTCAAATTAAGATCCATCAGTTTAAACAAATGTTGCAAGCTGCGATGATCGGTTTAAACCTCACATGACACCCTATAAAAATAATGCCTCGAGATCTTAGAGCATGAACTATTGTGGCCAACTCCAAATCATCTACAGGGAAATTCTTCTCGTGGGGATTTAGCTGACGTGAGGCATATGCAATAACTCAAACATCTTGTATCAATACACAACTCTGGCCAATGCGTGAAGCTTCGCAATATACATTTGACATCCCCGAGACGGAAGGCAACACTAACATCAGTTCTGTAGTCAGTGCGATCTTGAGCTTCTGAAAGCTCGCCCCGCAGTCATCGGACCATATGAATGGAGCACCCTTCTAGGTCAATGTACTCAAAGGTGACACAATAGATGAGAAGCCCTCCACAAACTGACGATAATAACCTGCTAAGCCCAAGAAACTCCGGATCTCGGTCGATGTGGTAGGACGAGGCCAACTTTGAACTGCCTCGATCTTCCTGGGATCTACCTTAATACAATCACCGATACAACATGCCCCAAGAATGGCACAGAATCTAACCAGAACTCGAAATTGGAGAACTTAGCATATTGCTTTTGTTCCCACAAGGTTTGAAGCACAACTCTCAAATGATGCTCGTGCTCTTCCATACTACACGAGTAAATCAATATGTCATCAATGAAGACAATGATAAAAGAGACAAGATATGGCCTGAACACCCGGTTCATCAAATCCATAAACGCATATGGGCGGTTGGTCAAACCGAGGGACATCATTAGAAACTCATAGTGCCTATATCTAGTCCGAAAAGACGTCTTCGGAACATCCGAAGCACGAATCTTTAGCAGATGATACCCAGATCTCAAGTCGATCTTCGAGAACACCGTGGCACCCTACAACTGGTCAAACAAATCATAAATGCACGGCAATGGGTACTTGTTTTTAATGGTAACTTTTTTCAACTGGTGGTAATCAATGCACATCCGCATACTCCCATCCTTCTTTTTCACAAACAATACTCATGCACCCCAAGGCGACAGACTCGGCCTGACGAGCCCCTTCGCTAGCAACTCCTCAAATTGTTCCTTGAACTCATTCAACTCTTTCTTATCCATGCGGTACGGTGGAATAGAGATAGATTGTGTACGTGGCGCCAAATCAATACTGAAACCGAGATCATGATCTGGTGTCATGCCTGGTAGATCAGAAGGAAACACATCAGAGAACTCCCGCACCACGGGCACTTAATCAACCATGGGAGTCTCTGTGGCAGTATCTCGAACATAAGCTAGATAAGCCAAACAAATATTCTCGACCATATGTCGAACCTTCAAGAAAGCGATAACATGGCTAGATGAACCCCCTACATTCCCATCTAAGTAACTCTGACATCACCAAGGTAACAGTCTTGGCATGGCAATCAAGAACGGCATGGTACAAAGACAACTAGTACATGCCCAGGATGACCCCAGAGTCGAACATGTCGAGCAACAGAAGATCCGCTCTAGTCCTAAAATCACAAAAAGTCACAATACAAGACTAGTAAACCCGATCCACAATAATGGAATCGCCCACTGATGTGGACACATATACAAGAGCACCCAAGGACTCATGAGAGACATCCAGATAATGAGAAAATAGAGAAGAAACATATGAATATGTATACCCTGGATCAAATAGTACCGAAGCATCCCTACCGCAGATAGAAATAATACATGTGATCATGGTGTTTGAGGCTACTGTATCTGGTCTGGCTGAAAAAACCATAGAACCTAGATGGAGCATCACCTGACTAGCCTCCACCCTAAGGCAACCCTACCCACCTTCCCTCTGCCTCTTGTAGGTTGGACGGTCGGTGCGGCAGCTGGTGCGGTGATCATGGGCTGATGGCCCTACTATATTGCGTTGCCCTGAAGCCTAGCGCAAACTCTCCTCATTTGACCAAGCTTCCCGCACTCATAGCAACACCTCGGTGCAGAAGATGACTGACCCTGAGTCTGACCCTGAGGACCTAAATACCCACTGGAAGAAACCTAAATAGCCATTGGACGGTAGGAGCTCCCCGGAATGGCGCTTAAATAGGGTCGCACTGGTGTACCCCGAGAAAGCGGTGGTGCTGAATAAGTAAGCCTGCTGGACTGGCCCCTTCCCCCAAATGGAGCGCTGCTAAATCCTCCAGAATGTCGAGGCCACTTCTCCCCGGTTGTATACAATCGGCCCTGGTTGCGGATACCCTCAATCCGTCTAGCTATCTCCACAACCTGCTCGTAAGGAGTCCCTATCTCAACCTCTCGGGCTATAGTAACCTGAATACCATAATGCAAGCCCCGAATAAACCTCTGCACTCTCTCTCCATTGGTGGGGAGTATCATAAGTGCATGGCGATACAACTCATATAACTTTGCCTCATAATTGGTCACAAACATCTGACCCTGCTGGAGCCGCTCGAACTGACCCCGTAACTCTTCCCACTAAGAGGGTGGAATATATATCTCCAGAAAGAGACATGTCAACTGGTGCCAAGTCAAGGGTGGCGAACCCGCTATTCTGCTAAGAAGATAGGACTGCAACCATCTATGGGCTCGCTCTCCAACTGAAATGTGGTGAAGTCCACCCCGTTGGACTCTCATTACTCTCATGTTGTGAAGCTTGCCTCTGCAATGGTCAATAAAATCCTGAGGGTCCTCATGTCTCTCACCGCCAAAGGCAGGAGGATGCAATCTAGTCTATCTATCTAACAGCTTATACGGCTCGACGGTCGCATCTGGTCTAGGCTCTGGTACAACCGATGTAACTGGTTAAGCCCCGCCCATAAGTAGTGCACCTAGGGTCTGATATACGGCAACAACATACCCTGGAGCCTGAGCGGTTGTCACGGCCCCAATTCTTTAAGACTAGGTAAGCCTAACAAACATGCAGAATAATTAAAATAATAATTTCAAGTCTCAAAACTTCAACAATTATATAAAATAAAATCTACAACTCAACATGTACAACTCCCAAAACTCGGCGAAATATAAGTCACAAGCTCTATAAAGTGATACTAAATATCTCTATACAATAGTGTCTAGATAAGGACAAGGAAATAAAATAATCCAGGTGGAGGGGAACTCCGAGGCTTGCGTATGCTGATAGGTGTACCTTGAAGTCTCCACGCATGGACTCTACTCACTGACGCCTGGACTCTACTCACTGACGTCCGGACTGGTAGGAAGTACCTGGATCTGCACAAAACGATGTGCAGAAGCGTAGCATGAGTACACCACAATAGTACCAGTAAGTGCCAAGCATAACCTTAGTAGAGTATTGACGAGGTCAGGTCAAAGCCCTACTGAAATAAATAAAAGACTGAACAAATATAAGGCAGTGCAATAATAACAGTAATGAAATTGAAACAACAAATAGCATATCAAGGTTAGCTACACGGAACTAAAAAAAATAGTTCAACATGGAGAAACAATTAATAATATGCTAAGGAAATAACAACCAAGGACAAGTGAAATAACGGAGAAATGCCAACAAGAGTCATTACCAAGGTACCGCCTAGTAGTCTCAAATCACAAGAATAAATCACAATCTTTCCCTATATCACCGGGGGAGACTTTACATTTAGTTTTGAAAATTATTTTTCCCGAAACAGCATCCCGTGTTTTAGCCCATCTTATCACACCGCATGATTTCTAGTAGTTCTTCTACTAGCCACGCATATCAAGCCCACCTTATCTCACCGCATGCGTTTCAACCCCAAATTCTTATACCGCCGCATGCGTATAAATATCACAGTGTACCAAAGATCATGCCTCAAGTGCCCAATATCACAACTTGCCAGAGAAACCAAATAATAACAGTCATTTCACAGTAAATAGCCCATGGCTCAACCACAAAGTACACAAGAGTGTCAACAATAACAACCAGAATGACTAATTCAACAGAATGATATTTCATAACTTAATACTTATCTACAATGTGAATCACGACCTTCATATCTCGATACCAATTTCAACAACAAGATATTCTACGATTTGACAACCTCAAGTAAAGAGTTCAACAATTAAGTGATGAATACAGAATAAAGGAAACAAGAACTTCAACTAAACATGTAGGCCAATTAGCATGTAAGAGAATAAGACAAGTAGACATGTGAAAACTCAATTAAGGCATGAAAGGAATCTATATAGCTAAAATCGGCAATTTTCACATTTAGACCGTGTACACACTCATCACCTTGCACATACGGCTTCCACACATCAGAATTATCACAAACAATACCAATCCTAAGGGGTAATTCCCCCACACAAGGTTAGGCAAGTGACTCACCTCAAATCACGCTAAATCAATCCACTAGTAGGCCTTTCCCTCGATTATCTAACACCAAACGACTCGAATATAGCCAAAACTACTTCATACCATAAATATAAACTATAGGAAAGTAATTCAAACAATAAAATTACAATCTTTGCGAAGAATTAAAAAGTCAACTCAAAAATTCAACCCGACCTCGCGTCTCGAAACTTGACTAAAGTTACAAAATTTAAACACTCATTCGATAACGAGTCCAACAACACAAGAATTACTTAAATCCGACCTCAAATCACCTTTCAAATCCTCAATTTTTAGCCTAAGAAGTTTCTACCATTTTCTCCCAATTTTCCAACTCAAACAACTAATTAAATGATAAAATTATCACTAGATTCATGTAAATGAACCAAAACCGAATTAGGAAGTCTTACCTCAATAATCTCTCTGAAAATCTCCCGAATATTCGCCTCACATTGAGCTCTCTAAGTCTAATTTATGAAATAAAAGATAAAACCCTCGATTTGAAACTTTATTCTGTTGCCTAGCAATTTACTCTTCGTGAATGCAGAAGTTCCCCATGCGAATGCAATGCACAAGGAGCCTAGACCTACGCGAACGTGACCCCTCATATGAGAACGCGGTGAACAACTTCCCATACCTTCGTGAATGCGTGTCCACCTTCGCCAACGTGAAAAACAACCTCACTTACCTCCCTAGATACCCTTCGTGAATGCTAGATCTCTCTTGCGAATGCGAGAAGGAAAGCAGATCAGAAAATTCAGCAGCTTCAACAAATTCTTCAAGGTTCTGAATGCGTTGAACATGGTCTGAATTATACTAGAGGCCCCAGAACCTCAGCCAAACATACCAACAAGTTCCAAAACACATTATGGACGTACTCGAGAAACAAAATCATGTCAAACAACATCGATTCTACAAATCACCACCCAAATTCAAGCTTATGAACTATGAACTTTCGAATTTCGCAACCGATCCCGATTCATACCAAAACAACTCCGATTGACTTCTAATTTTGCAAACAAGTAATAAATGTCATTATAGACCTATTCCAACTTTCAGAATCGGGATCCGACCCCGATATCAATAAAGTCAACTCCTGGTCAAACTTTCTAAATCTTCCAAACCTTAAGTTTTCTAACTTTCGCGAATTCATGCCGAAACGACCTATGGACCTCCAAATCAACATTCGTACACGCTACTAAGTCCAAAATCACCATACGGAGTTATTGAAACCGTCAAAACTCCATTCTGGAGTTGTCTTATAGAAGTCAAACTATGGTCAACTGTAACAACTTAGGACTCCAAGTTAGGGACTATATGTCCCAATTCACTCTGAAACTCACCAGAAACCAAAACTAAATACCACGACAAGTCACATAATCACAATGTAGCATAGGGGAGTCAATAAATAGGGGATTGTGGCTAAAACACTCAAAACGACCGGTCGGTCGTTACAACGGTAGGGGTCTGTGCTCCTCCTACCGCCTGAGATGTGGTTGGGTCCACTAAAAATAAACCAGCATGCGTCATAGAGTCCATGAACCGCAATATACGATCCATGACCTCCTGAAACCTTGGTGCAAACATACAATCTGCCAGGGCCGACGCACCTGCAGGCGCCTCACCCTGCTCCTCAATAATAGGATCCTCCACTAGATCCGCTGGTGGTAAAATGGGAGCAACTCTAGGACGCCCCCGTCCTCTAGTAGGGGATGGAGCCCTCCCTCGGCCTCTAGCAATAGGGCGTGCAACTCCTCCACCGTCGAGTAAATGTGTCGCGCGCGTTCTCACCATCCGTGAGAGAATAAGAGAAAGATACTAAGTAGAATATCAACTGCACAATAAGAGATGAAGAAAGAGAAGTTTCCTAGCACCCTATAGGATCTGGAAGATAAGTACAGACGTCTTCGTACCGATTCGCAAGACTCTATTAGGCCCGCTCATGACTTGTGCGACCTATGTGTACCAAGTGCTCTGATACCAAGCTGTCACGACCTAATTCCCACTATAGGCTGTGATGGCACCCAACAACGCCGCTAAGCAAGCCAACAATGAACTATACATTTAATTATTCCTTTTAATACTTTCAAGGTCGTTGATTTTATTTAATAACTAAACAAATAGTAGGTGATCGTAGTAATGCAAAACATAAACTAAACATGAGAGTAAAGTAGTGAATTTAATAATCAAAAACTATGAGTATCCACTAGAATTTTCCAAAACCCAGTGTCACAAGTGCCCGATCATCTAGTAGAATATACAAAACTCCCTAAAACTACTGTCTAAAATAGAATAAACAGAAATGATAAACATAACAAGAGAAGGCTCCGGGTACTGCATAATGGAGCATGAGAAGAAACTCACCAGTAGGCCTTCGGGTAATGCGGATGCACGCCTGGACAAACACCAACTGTACTTGCCTTTGAACCTGCACCATTTGTGCAAAAGTGTAGTATGCGTACGTAAACAATATGTACCTAGTAAGTATCTAGTCTAACCTCAAGGAAGTAGTAACGAGGGTCCGACATCGACACTTACTAGTGGTCAATATACATAATGTGCAAGAATTATAAATAGGCATGAAATACAACAACAATAATGGAATAAGAGGCAATAATTAAATGATTCTTTAACAAAATAACAAATTAAAAGTCCCCCAAATATCACATGCTAATATAATTAGTAAGGGCCAACACATAATTTCAATTGCTCAAGTCATGAAGGATATATCAACTATAATCTGACTCCTAGCAACAACACACACGAGTTATTCCAAGGTCGTACGACCCGATCCATAACAATCCTATACATACACTACCGAGGTCGTACGACCCGATCCATAGATGCATCACATTATATATTAATATTGCCGAAGCGTTCGGCCCGATCAATAGGAAAAGGAAAACTCTTCGGACTACGAATTAAGTGTTTACAACTCCAAGTTAAGCCCATAAAAGAATTTAAATTTCTATCAATAATTAAACATTTTGCCAAATCACTAAGTAATGACGCTCGGTTTAACATAATCTTTAACCAAATATTACTTATTAATACAAGCAATTAAACTAGCAAGTTGAGTTCAAAAGAGTGTCACGACCCGAAATTCACTAGTCGTTATGGCACCTAACCCAATCCTCTAGGTAAGCCAAATAGCAATAAACTACAATATAATGATAATGAGAAGGGTAAAAAATAAAATAACATAATTTTATACAACTCTCCAAAGACTGGTAGAACAAATCATGAGCTTCTAAGATTTAGAGTTTACAAAGCTAGTATGAAATAAATACATCATGTGTTCGAAATATACATGAACAGATTTATAAATCTAAAGCTACCAAGAATAAGAGGCAGCTATAGTCAGAACGCAGGTACATTTTCAATTCCAGCTCTCGTCATACACATCAACATCAGCTCTAAAATCTGCACGCAAGGTTCAGAAGTGTAGTATGAGTACAACCGACCCCATGTACTCAATAAGTAGCAAACCTAACCTTAGGTTGAGAGTAGTGACGAGCTTGGGAAACAATTAGAGTCCAACAACAATAGCCAAGAACTACTCATAATAATATAATAAAAGCAGTACAAGCAATAACTCAAAGAAATGATGCTCAGCTCGTTCACAGTTACGAGAAAATAGGCATGCTTTTCAAGTATAACAGTAAAACACAAATCTTTCACCGAAATCACCAAAATATGAGTATATCATAAAACTGTGATTTTTTCCAAAAATTTCAACAACAGATAAGATGTTTCATTGTTAGATAGCATGATAAAAGTACACCTCTATGCCTACATGTCAATGTGCATGTGAAGCCATGAATGTCACCATACTGTTTAGCATGAGGAAATGGATCTCTATACCTATATGCCAAGTATACATGTCAAATATAATGCATGACAGTGATGAACTCATGTACTCACACTCTCAGAGTACTCAATCTCACACTCAATCACTTGGTACACTCAATAACTCAACACTCGGCACTCAGTACCTCCGCTCACTTCTGGTATGTTAGACTCCAGAGGGGCGAATTCTGCCCAAGCGCTAATATAAGCCAACATGGCATGTTGCGGCTTGCAGTCTGATCGAATCATGAATCAATAAAAACCTTTTGCGGCATGCAACCCCGATCCGATAATGAATCAATAAAACTTGTCGCGGCGTGCATCCTGATCATATCATGAATCAAGAAAGCCTACTGCGGCGTGCAACCTGAACCCATAAATATCACTCACAATTTGGCCCTCAGGCCCCAACTTAGTCATCAATATCTCTAGTCTCCCGGGCTCACAAATATCATGCCAATCAACCCAAACAATGATAACATGATGTGACAACAAATGATAACAGGACTGAGATATGATATGCAAATGAATGAATATGACTGAGTATGTAATTACAATTTAAGCAAAAAACTCGATAACAAAGACGACCTCAGTGGTCCAAACAGAATAATCATATAGCCTAAACATGATCTCTAACATGATTCACAGCTCATATAATCAAACAAGTAGGAAGAACATGTATATAACAAGATATAACAGCAAAACAAGTCCGCTCATTGTCTAATAGTCGACTAAAATCATGATTTCCTCGGTGTACGCCCACATGCTCCTCACCTAGCATGTGTGCCACCTCAATATATCTTTTACAACATAGTTCCCAAGGTTAAATACACTCAAATGCAAGTTTAGATATATTACATACCTCGAACAAACCAAATCCAATACCGAGCAAGCCAAACAAATCTCTAGAAATTCCATCCCACACGTATCATTCTCCGAACGGCTCAAAACTATCCAAAAGCAACTCAGCAACATAAAATAAAATAAACCCAATCGATAAAGGTCGAATCTTTAATCAAAAGCCCAAGGTCAACCAAAAAGTCAAACTCGGGCCCGCACCTCGGAACCCAAAAAAACTCATAAAATCCGATAACTCATTCAATTACGAGTCCAATCATAAGAGTTTTACTCAAATCCGACTCCGAATTGATGTTCAAAACTTAAAAACTAACTTTATAAAATTTTAGATAAAAAAACCCCAATTTCTCTTTTGAAATTATCAATCTAATTCCAAAAACGAAGATGAAAACACTGAATAAAATCAATACTGAGTAGAAAACCCTTACCCCATTACATATGCTGAAAACGCTTCCAAAATTGCCCAAACCCAAGCTCCATAGCTCAATATATGATAAAATGACCAAAACCTTCCAAATAGAGTACTTTATATATTGTTCCAAAGGTACCCACCCTTCACGATTGCGGTCACCGACCTTACGATCGCAATTCAAATATTTTCTAGCCCATATTTTACCTTTTGTGATCTCGGCCATTTTCCCGCGATCACGATGAACAAATTCCCATTACCATTCCCAAGCTCTTCTCAGATAGCCTATAGTATATCAACCATAGCTTTTTGTACAAATTTCTAAATGACAAACGGTTTGATTTTCTGAAAACTAGACACAAATGGATACAACTTTTATTTTTGAATCATCTCCAAATTCTTTATATATTGCAAGATATAAGCTTCCAAAGTCGGGTCAGTGACAACAAAGTCTTCCTCTACGTGATCACAAATGGGATTTTGCGATCGCGATTCACAACCTTGTGGCCAAAAACCAGCAACTAAAAATGGTCTGAAACTACCCAGAACTCACCCGAACCCCTCGGGATCACGTCCAAACATACCAACAAGTCCTAAAATATAACACGGACCTATTCGAGGCCTCAAATCACTCATAATAATATCAAAATCATAAATCCTCGATCAAGATCAGTCTCTTAAGATCATAAACTTCAAACGTCTAACTAAGCGTCTGATACAAGCCTAACCAATACGGAATAAACCTAAATTTTGCATACAAGGTCCAAATGACATAACGAACCTATTTCAACTCCCGAAATAATAATTCAAAACCGATATCATCAAAGCCAACTCTCGGTCAAACTTATGAATATTCCAAACTGTCAATTTTTTAACTTTCGCCAAATAGTGTCGAAACCTTCTAGAAAAATCCAAATACAAATCCGGGCATACGTCCAAGTCAAAAATCACCATTCGGACCTAACGGAACCATCAAAACTCCGATCTGGGTAAAATACACAAAAGTCAAACTTGGACAACTCTTCCAACTTAGCTTCAAACATGAAAATCATTCTTCCAAACTAATTTCGGATCACCCAAAAATGAAAACCGACGATACACACAAGTTAAAATAGATCATACGGAGCTACTCATGCCTTCAAACCATCGAGCGAAGTGCAAATGGGCAAAATAACCGGTCGGGTTGTTACAAATAGTGTAAGTAATTGCATAATAAAGTCATATATCTACCCGGACATAACATGAATTTTAGCTACATACGGACTCTCGTCACTTTGTGCATACGTAGCACCCACAATTAGTAGCAAATAACAATTTAAACACCTATAGAGTTAATTCCCTCTTATACGGTTAGGCAAGAGACTTACCTCATTTTCAATTCCATTCCCCCGTCCACCAATCAAACTAAAAGACTTAAGTCGGTGCCGAGAAAATTCGAAACTAGCCAAAGGTTGTACAAACTAATCAATATTTCCTTAAAAGTTCATAATTTTACTATTAGAGTAATTACCCGTCCGAATTTGGAAGATTCCTAAAATTCACCTCCGGGCCCACGTGCTCGAAATCCGGAAAAATTTCTAAATAATTATTATCCATAACCTCACAAACACAAGTATATAAATTTTGCTCAATTCCATAACCATTTTCGTGTTCTAATCCCATTTTTATCAAAACCTAGGTTTTTCAACAAACTCCTAGAATTCCCACAATTTATATGTTAAAATCTACCCATAATCTATGTGTTAAACTCACATTGGGTAGAAATTACTTACCTTATGATACGGACATGCTCGAATCCTCGGAACATGTAAAACAACATCGAAACTAAGGATCGTAGCCCAAAACCAAATTGATCAACTTATGAACTTCAAACTTCTTCGACTAACTCCGAACTACGTCGAATCATACTTAGACAACTCGGATTGATACCAAATTTTACGTACAAGTCATAAATCAAAATACAGACCTATTCCGAGGATCATAATCCCAAACGGACCTCGATAACACCAAAGTCTACTACAAACCAAATTTAAAAAACTAGGAAACCTTCAATATGTCAACTGTCAACATTAAGCGCTGAAATGCTCCCGGATCACTCGAAATCTGATCCGAACTCATACCTACATCCAAAATCATCATAAAAACTTATTGGAACCATCAAATCCCAGTTCCGGGGTCGTCTACTAAAAATGTTGACTCAAGTTAAACTTGGCCATCTTATGCCACTATTAAGGAACAGAGTGTTCTGATATCAACCCGAACACTTCCAAACCTAAACCAACCATCCCCAAAGTCATAAAACAGTAAAAGTACATATGGGGAGCCTTAATTAGTGGAACAGAGATCTACAAAGCAAAAAATTGATCGGGTCGTTGTATAGGGTGTTCAAGTTATTTCTAAAAATAAAAGTATCATAGCCTTTATTAGGATATTTTGAAATATTCTCTTAGCTAGAAAGAACACGAGGATCACTTTTAAAAAATGTCTTATAGATGTCGCCGAAAAATTAGCTTTTTGCGAAGTCCTTGAAGCGTGAATTCTGGCTAAACTAGTGGCATTCCTCTGCATATTATAACTAAGAATGTGATTATGGTAAATTCTAAGAAGATATAAATGGTTCAAAGATACTATTCCTACGGAGATTTGCAGCTACTTGGCTTGGTAGGCTACGACGTGCATTTTGTATAGGATTTCTTTAAAATAGCAGAGCCATTAACCTGGTTAACAGACACACACACAAAAAAAAAAAGCAAAGTTCCCGTGGATAGAGGAATGTGAGCAATGCTTTCAGAAACTCAAAACGTATTTGACAACCACATTAGTATTGGCATTACCATCTGGTTTTGGAGGACTCACTATATTCTTTGATTATTCGAGGGTGGATTAGGATGTGTTCTCACTTCTCACGCATATAATTGTGTTATAGGTTATCCTTTTAGATATTTAAGGAGCACTAGATAAATTATCCTACTCATGATTTAGATTTCGTTGCATTGGTTTTGTCTTTGATAGTTTGTAGGCATTACTTATACTGCAAAACTTGTGGGATTTACACTTACCACAAGAGCTTGAATTATATTTTTCAACATAGACATCTGAATCTTTGACACCGTTTGTAATGACCCGGCTGGTCGTTTTGAGAGTAGTATCCCCAAACTCCTACTTATTTCTTCCTTTATTTTATTTTGTGGTTAAGTAAATTTTTGGGAGGATTTATTTTTGGTTTCAGAGTGTTATGGGACACGTAGTCCCTAAAATGGAAGTCTAAGTCGTAGGAATTGAACGTAGTTCAAATTATGTGAAGACGACTTCGGAATGGAGTTTTGATGGTTTTAATAGCTCCTTTGGGAGATTTTAGTCTAAGGAGCATGTTCGGATATCGAATGGAAGGTCTGTAGGTTATTTTAGCGTCAATTGGAGAAAGTCAAAAAATTGGATGATTTTTCGGAAGTTTGACCGGGGAGTTGACTTTTTTATATCGGGATTGGAATCTGATTCTAAAAATTGGAATAGTTCTGTTACGTCATTTATGACTTGTGTGTATAATTTGAGGTCAATCGGACTGGATTTGATAGGTTTCGACATTGAATAGAGAAATTAGAATTTCCTTAGTTTTAATAGGCTTGAAGCGGGGTGCGATTCGTGTTTATGAAGTTGTTTGATGTGATTTGAGGGATCGGCTAAGTTTGTATCGTGTTTTAGGACTCATTGGTATGTTTGGTTGAGCTCTTGAGGGCCTCGGGTTGGGTTCGCATGGTTAATGGATCGAAAAGGGGACTTAGTGCATTGCTGAAGTTGGAGCTCTTCTGGTGTAATCGCACCTGCGAAGGGTTGGCCGCAGGTGGGATGCCGCAGATGTGGCTGGATTTATGCAGAAGCGGAGCTGGGCTGGCCTGGGCAGGACGCTGGTGCGAGGGGATGACCGCATCTATGAGCCCGCATGTGCGAGCGAGGATCCGCAGATGCGAAGTTGAGGGAGAGGCATGTTTTCGCAAAAGCGGTTACGCAAGTGCGGAACCTGGAGCGCAGATGTGGTCCTGGGGGATTTAAGTGATTTCAACAGAAGCAGAGGATTTACCGCATAAGCGGTTCCGCAGGTGCGGATATTTGGTAGCAGTTGTGAAAAGCCTAGGTAGATTATTAAAATAAGGGTTCGTGATTTTGGCTTCATTTCAAATATTTGAAGCACGGTTTAGGCAATTCTTGAGAGAGATTTCGAGGGGATTCTTGAGGCAAGTCCCTTGTTCTTATTTTTTATCAATAATCTTGCTTCCCCATTGATTTTCTCCCCTAGTTGGTGTGTATTTAAGGTGTAAATTGGGACTTTGAGGCTAGGGATTTAGAGAGTTTGATTTCGGGATTTGGGTGACGATTTGGTGTTGAATTTTGATAAATTGGGTACGGTTGGACTCGTGGTTAAATGCGCTTTTGGGTTTTATGACTTTTATCGAATTTCGAGTTGTTTTTGGAAAGATTCGAGCCATTCAGAGGCCGTTGCGCAAGGCAAGGGTGTGTTGGAGTAGATATTTGCTCTGATTGAGGTAAGTAACAGTTCTAAATTTGGTTCTAAGGGTATGAGACCCTGGATTAGGTGTCATGTGATTGGTTTTGAGGAGATTCACATGCTAGGTGACGCGCGTTGGGTGCACACCGCAGGAATTGGGACTTAGTCCATTCCATGGAACTGTATAGATGATTAATTTGTTGATATCTGTATATTCTGCGTATGTTATTGAAATTGAGCTACAATTATGTTAGAAATCATGCTTAAGCCATGTGTTGGTAGTGAAGGGACCCTCAGATGTCGTGTACATGTTAATCTATCTGCTACATTATTCTGTTGCACTGAGTCTCCATTTTACTTGCATGTCATATCTTAGTCTCTATTGTTCCTTGTTGATATATTATATCATTTTTGTTTGGGCTGATTTATCATGATTACTGAGAGCCCGAGAGACTAGAGAGATTGATGACTGAGTGAGGCCTAGGGCCTGACTGTGAGATATTATACTTTAGCACGTGAGCTGTCCGTATAGCACGTGAGTTGTATGTACAAATTCAGATATTACTATAGCACGTGA
Source organism: Nicotiana otophora (assembly GCA_000715115.1). Lineage (NCBI taxonomy): Eukaryota > Viridiplantae > Streptophyta > Magnoliopsida > Solanales > Solanaceae > Nicotiana > Nicotiana otophora. The sequence continues at coordinate 108,734 of AWOL01S0001895.1, read as the reverse complement.
TTTGTCTGTGCAACACGTGAGTTGTCCGTGCAGCACATGAGTTGTCTGTGCAGATTATAGCGCTTGGGCTGAAGGAGCCCCTCTAGAGTCTGTACACACCCCCAGTGAGTGCGAGTGCTGAATTAATGGGATGTTTGAGTGACTGTGGCCCTGAGAGGATGCATTTGATTTGATTATTGTTGCCCTGAGCTACCATGTATCACTGTCTTGAAATTTCTGAAAATATTACACTCTACTTTACTTAAACTTGTCATGGAATAACTGTTTGACCTAATTTATCGAACTTGAGAGCATGACAACTTTCTTGTGTTGAAATCACTGTAATCGAATTATAACCGTAAAGCTCATCACTACTTTCAGTTCTTTATTTAGTCTTGTTACTTACTGAGTTGGTTGTACTCACGCTACACCATGCACCTTGTGTGCAGACCCAGGTGCTCCCGGTCACGGTCATCGCTGAGTTGCGGAGTTCGGATTCTCTAAGACTATCGAGGTAGGTGCATGGCGTTTCGCAGACCTTGTTTCTCCTTCCCTATCTTTCCACTTATTGTATTTAGTTTCATATTATCATAGACAATATTCTCCATACTTGTGATGTATAGATGCTCATGTACTCTGTGACACCCCAGTAGTTGGGATCTTCCGCGTTGTATTTTAGGTTTCTATCCAATTTATGAATGTTTTTATTATTTAAGTGCTTTAATTTGATTTCTGTTAAAAGTATTGGAGATATTTCAAATGTCGGCTTTCCTAGTACCACGATAGGTGCCATCATGACAGGTTAGGATTTTGGGTTGTGACAAGTTGGTATCAAAGCCTAGGTTACATACGTCTCACGAGTCATGAGAGGGTTTAGTAGATTCTTGCGGATTGGTACGGAGACGTCTGTACTTATCTTCGAGAGACTGCCGAACCACTAGGAAATTTCACATTATTGTATTCTTGTCGTGAGGATTTGTTGATTTCGATAACTAAACTACTATATTTTATTCTCTCACTGATAGTGAGGACACGTACTACCGGGCAGGATGGATAGCCACCAGTACCACTAGCTAGGGCCAAGAAAGGCTGAGGGCGCGGTAGGGGCCGCGACAGTGGCAGAGGTGCAGCTCATACAAAAGCTAGAGTAGCACCTGCAGATCCACCAGTTGCTCCACCTTATGAGCAGGTTCCAGATGTAGTTGATCATGTGGGGCCAGCTCAGGCACCAGCTGTGCCCATTGTGATTCCATGCCTTCAGGAGGCTTTGGCCCATATACTGACAGTTTGAACTGGTCTTGCTCAGGTGGTATCGGCTCAAGCACTTCTCAGGCCGGGGGAGATACTCATACCCCCGCTGTCCATACTCTAGAGCAGGTGATGCAGGGACTTCAGACATCAGAGGTACTACCAGCCCAGTCGGTTGCAGTGGCTCAGGCCCCAATGGTCCTCGTTATGGCTGATGATGAGCATAGGAGACTTGAGACATTTTGGAGCCCTCGGCCTCCATCATTTAGCGATGCTGAGTTAGAGGATGCTTAGGGTTTCTTGGATAAGTTCCAGCGGATGCTTCGCACGGCTGGTATTCTGGAGACCATTAGGGTCTCGTTCACTACTTTTTAGTTTTTTGGGGCTGCTTTCAGATGGTGGGAGGCTTATGAGAGGCGTAGGCCGGTCGGTGCAGCACCACTTACATGGTAGGAGTTCTCCGTTCTCTTCTTTGAGAAGTTCATGCTGCAGTCTCGCGGGGAGGAGCTGCGCAGACAGTTTGAGCAGCTTTGGTAGGATGGCATATCTGTGACCCAGTACGAGATAAGGTTTTCTGAGTTAGCTCGACACATAATTTGGTTGGTTCCCACTGATAGGGAGAGGATCATGAGGTTCATTGATGGCCTTACATATCAGTTGTGGATGCTTATGACTAGGGAGAGGGTATCTTGTGCCACTTTTGATAAGGTGGTTACACATTGCTTGGTAGATAGAGATGGTCGGTAACCAGGAGCGTGGTGAGAGGGAGGCCAAGAGGCCTAAAGGTTCAGGCAGTTTTGGTGGTATACCTTCTAGGGGCAGTCTTACCACAGCAGTTGTCGTCCTTATAGGCCCGCTCAGACGACTCGTCTAGCTCATCGTGGCGCATCAGCTAGCCACGATTTTTATAGTGCTCACTCAGCCAGTCTTCATTCAGTGGCCTACCAATGCAGAGTTCTCACCATGCCTCCTCCGCTCAGGTTTCTACAAGTAGTTCCTTGGGTTATCAGGAGCAGCAGTTCCGTCAGAGGAGGGGTTATTTCGAGTGCGGAGACTGTGGTCATATCAAGAGAGATTGCCGTAGGTTGTTGAGTAGGGATCCACAGCAGAGTCTTCGGTCGATGGCACCAACACCAGCAGTTACACCACCCACTCAGCCAGAGGGGGAGGCTGATCAGGTGGCGATCAGGCCCAATTCTATGCTATCCCTGCCAGACCAGATGTTGTTGCCTCCGATGTAGTAATCATAGGTATTATCTCGGTATACCACAGGAATGCCTCTGTATTATTATTTGACCCTAATTCTACTTATTCGTATCTATCGTCATATTTTGCTCATTATCTGAATATGCCCCGTGAGTACTTAGCTCCATCTGTTCATATATCTATACCAGTGGACGATACTATTATTGTGGACCGTGTATATCGGTCATGTATAGTGACTATTGGGGGATTGAAGACTAGAGCTGATCTCTTATTGCTTAGTATGGTGGACTTCGATGTGATCTTGGGTATTGATTGGCTGTCTCCATGTCATATTGTTCTGGATTGTCATGCTAAGACCGTGACATTAGCAATATCGGGGTTGCCAAGGATCGAGTGGAGAGGTTCTATAGACTATGTTCCCAACATAGTGATTTCATATTCGAGGGTGGTGCGAGATTTTCTGGATGTGTTTCCTGCAGACCTGCCGGGCATGCTGCCCTACAGGGATATTGACTTTGGTATTTACTTGGTGTCGGGCACCCAGCCCATTTCTATTCCACGGTATCACATGGCACCAGAAGAGTTGAAAAAATTAAAGGAACAGTTGCAAGAGTTGCTCGATAAGGGCTTTACTCGGCCCAGTTTGTTGCATTGGGGGTTCCCATGTCTTCTTTGTGAAGAAGAAGGATGGTCATATGCGAATGTGTATTGATTATCGCCAGCTGAACAAGGTTACAGTGAATAATATATATCCATTGCCACGTATTGATGACCTATTTGATCAGGTTCGGGGTTGCATTCAGGCTATCATCAGTTGATCATTCGGGAGCCAGATATCTTGAAGACTGCTTTCAGAACACGGTATGGCCATTACGAATTCCTCGTGATGTCTTTTGGGCTGACCAACATCCAGCAACATTCATGCACTTTATGAATAGTGTAAAGCCCTATCTCGATTCTTTCGTCATCGTGTTTATTGACGATATTTTGGTGTACTCCCAGAGTCGGGAGAATCATAAGCAGCACCTGAGGACTGCGTCAGACCTTGAGAGAAAAGAAGTTATATGCAAAAATCTTGAAGTGTGAATTCTGGCCTGATTCAATGGCATTTTTGGGTCATGTGGTATCGAGTGAGGGGATCAAGGTGGACCCGAAGAAGATTGAAGCAGTGCAGAGTTTTCCCAGACCATCCTCAGCTACGGAGATCCAGAGTTTTCTAGGCTTGGCGGGATATTATTGTCGATTTGTAGAGGGTTTCTCGTCTATTGCAGCACTTATGACCAGATTGACCCAGAAGGGTTCTCCGTTCAGGTGGATCGAGGAGTGTGAGGAGAGCTTTCAAAAGCTCAAGACTGCTTTGACTACAACCCCAGTATTAGTGTTATCTACCGGATCGGGGTCCTCTACGGCGTATTGTGATGCGTTGCCTATTGGTCTCTGCTCGATGTTGATGTAGGATGGTAGGGTGATTGCCTATGCATCTAGACAACTGAAGGTGCATGAGAAGAACTATTTTGTCCATGACCTCAAGTTAGCGGCTATTGTTTTTCATGAAGATCTAGCGGCACTATTTGTATTGTGTTCCTTGTGAGATTCTCACCGATCACCGGAGTCTACAACACCTGTTTAAACAGAAGGATCTTAACTTGCGGTAGAGGAGATGGTTGGAGATGGTTAAGGATTATAACATCACCATTCTCTATCATCACGGGAAGGCTAATATGGTGGCTGATTCCTTGAGTCGCAAGACAGAGAGTTTGGGCAGTTTAGCATATCTACCAGTCGGAGAGAGGCCCTTAGCCTTGGCTGTTCAGGCCTTGGCCAACCAGTTTATCAGATTGGATATTTTCACGCCGAGCAGAGTTTTGGCTTGTATGGTTTCTCAGTCTTCTATTTATGATCGTATTAGGGAGCGCCAGTATGATAACACACATCTGTTTATCCTTAAGGACACGATTCAACACGGTGATGCCAAGCAGGTCACCATTGGAGACGACGGTGTATTACCGATGTATGGCAGGCTTTGTGTTCCTAATATAGATGATTTATGTGAGTTGATTCTCCAAGAGGCTCATAGTTTGCGGTACTCCATTTATCCAGGTGCCGTGAAGATGTATCAGTACTTGAGGCAGCATTATTGGTGGAGGCGGATGAAGAAGTACATAGTGGAATATATAGCTCGGTGCCTAAATTATCAGTAGGTGAAGTATGAGCATCAGCGACCGGGCGGATTGCTTCATAAGCTAGATATTCCATAGTGGAAATGGGAGTGGATCACTATGGATTTCGTTGTTGGGCTCCCACGGACTCAGAGGAAGTTTGATGCAGTTTGGGTGATTGTGGACAAATTGACCAAGTCAACTAATTTCATTCTTGTGGTTACTACTTACTCTTCGGAGCAGCTGGCTCGGGTTTACATTTGTGAGATTGTCAGACTTTATGGCGTACCGGTATCTATCATCTGTGACCGGGGTACACAGTTTACACCGCGGGTCTAGAGAGCCGTACAACATGAGTTGGGTACTCGGGTGGAGTTGAGTACAACATTTCACCCTAAGCCGGACGGATAGTCCGAGCGCACTATTCAGATAATGGAGGATATGCTTCGTGCGTGTGTCATGGATTTTGGAGGTGCTTTGGATCAGTTCTTTCCACTTGCGGAGTTTGCCTACAACAACAGTTATCAGTCGAGCATTCAAATGGTACCGTATGAGGCTTTATATGGTAGGAGGTGCCGGTCTCCCGTGGGTTGGTTCGAGCCGAACGATGCTAGGCTATTGGGTACAGACTTGGTTCAGGATGCTTTGGAAAAGGTTAAATTGATTCAGTATCGACTCCGTACAGCCCAGTACAGACAAAAGAGTTATGCGGATTGAAAGGTTCACGACGTTGCATTCATGGTTAGTGAGCAGGTCTTGCTCCGGGTTTCGCCCATGGAGGGTGTTATGAGGTTTGGAAAGAAGGGCAAGTTGAGCCCTAGGTATATTGGGCCTTTTTGAGATTCTTGATTGGGTTGGAGAGGTGGCTTACCGACTTGCACTACCACCTACTCTTCCAGCAGTTCATCTAGTATTACATGTTTCCATGCTCCGGAAGTATCATGATGATCCGTCTGATGTGTTAGACTTCAATGTAGTCCAGTTGGACAAAGATCTATCTTATGTTGAGGAGCCAGTAGCCATTTTGGGCAGGCAGGTTCAAACGTTGAGGTCAAAGAATGTCGCTTCAGTGAAGGTTCAGTGGAGAGTTCATCCAGTCGAGGAAGCGACTTGGGAGACAGAGCATGATATGCGCAGCCGTTATCCCTATCTTTTTGCCATTTCATGTATGTCTCTATACTCGTTTGAGGACGAACGTTGGTTTTAAGAGGGGGAGGATGTAGCGACCCGGCCGATCGTTTTGAGAGTAGTAGCCCCGAACCCCTACTTATTTCTCACTCAATTTCATTTTGTGGTTACATAATATGCTAGTAGGATTTGTTTTTGGTTTCGGAGTATTACGGGACACGTAGTCCCTAAAATAGAAGTCTAAGTCGTAGGAATTAACCGTAGTTCTAATTGTGTGAAGACGACTCCGAAATAAAGTTTCAATGCTTCCAATAGCTCTGTGGGGTGATCTTGGTGTTCGGATCATGTTCAGATGTTGAATTGGAAGTCCGTAGGTCATTTTAGCGTGAATTGGCAAAAGTTAGAAAATTGGATGATTTTTGAGAAGTTTGACCGGGGAGTTGACTTTATGATATTGGGGTCGGAATCCGATTTTGGAAATATGAACAGGTCGATTATGTCATTTACGACTTGTGTGCAAAATTTGAGGTCAATCGGACATGATTTGATAGGTTTCGTCATTGAATGTAGAAGTTGGAATTTCCTTAGGTTCAATAGGCTTGTATCGGGGTGGGATTCATGTTTTGGAAGTTTTTTTATGTGAGGGCTCGACTAAGTTTGTATCGTATTTTAGGACTCATTGGTATGTTTGGTTGAGGTCCCGAGTTACTGGAGCACAGATGCGAGCCTACAGATGCGAGCCTGGGGGATTTTAGTGATTTCCGCAGAAGTAGAGGATTTATCACAGAAGCGGTTCCGCAGCTGCGGATATTTGGTCGCATGTGCGAAAAGCCTGGGCAGATTATTAAAACAAAGGTTCGTGATTTTGGCTTCATTTCAAGCACGCTTTAGGCGATTCTTTAGTGGGTTTTCGAGGGGATTCTTAAGGTAAGTCCCTTGTGCTCATTTTTTATAAATAACCTTTCTTTCCCATTGATTGTTTCCCCTATTTGGTGTGTATTTAAGGTGTAAATTGGGAGTTTGAGGCTAGGGATTTGGAGAGTTTGATTTGGGGATTAGGGTGACGATTTGGTGTCGGATTTTGATAATTTGGTACGGTTGGACTCGTGGTTGAATGGGATTTCAAGTTTTGTGACTTTTATCATTTCAAGATGTGGGCCCGGGGGCCGAGTTTTGAGTCAATTTTTGAACTTTTGATTCATAACTTAGCATTTCTTATGGAGTTGATTCCTTTAGCGTGTATTGATTATATCGAATTATTTCATGACAGATTCGAGGCATTCGGAGTAGAGATTTGCTCGGATTGAGGTAAGTAACAGTTCTAAATTTGGTTCAAAGGGCATGAGACCTCGGATTATGTGTCATGTGATTGGTTTTGAGGTGATACACATGCTAGGTGACGGGCGTGTGGGTGTACACCTTAAGAATTGGGACTTGGTCCATTCCATGGAACTGTATAGATGATTAATCGGTTGATATCTGTAAATTCTCCGTATGTTATAGAAATTGAGCTGCAATCATGTTAGAAATCATGATTATGCCATGTGTTGGTACTGAAGGGACCCTCAGAGGTCGTGTACATATTAATCTATCTGCTAAATTGGTGTGTTGTACTCAGTCTCCATTTTACTTGCATGGCATATCTTAGTCTCTATTGTTTTTTGTTGATACATTATATCGTTTATATTTGGGCTGATTTATCATGATTACTGAGAGCCCGAGAGACTGGAGAGATTGATGATTGAGTTAAGACTAGGGCCTGATTGTAAGATATTATACTTTAGCACGTGAGTTGTCAGTGTATCACGTGAGTTGTCCGTGCAGCACGTGAGTTGTCGGTGCAGATCCAGATATTACTATAGCACGTGTGTTGTCCGTGCGAATTATAGCGCTTGGGCTGAAGGAGCCCCTCTGGAGTCTGCACACACCCCTAGTTAGTGCAGGTACCTACTGAGTGCGAGTGCCGAGTGCTGAGTGATTGTGGCCTTGAGAGGATGCATTTGATTTCATTATTGTTTCCCTTAGCTGCCATGTATCACTGTCTTGAAATTTCTGAAAATATTACACTCGGTTTCACTTAAACTTATCATGGTTTAACTGTTAGACCTAATTTATCGAACTTGAGAGCATGCCTACTTTCCTATGTTAAATCCACTGTTATTGAATTATAACTGTGAAGCTCGTCACTACTTTAAATTCTTTTTTTAGTCTTTTTAGCTACTGAGTTGGTTGTACTCACGCTACACCCTACACCTTGTGTGCAGACCCATGTGCTTCCGGTCGTGGCGGTCGCTGAGTTGTGGAGTTCGAATTCTCGGAGACTATCGAGGTAGCTGCTTGGCGTTTTGCAGACCTTGTTTCTCCTTCCCTATATTTCCACTTGTTGTATTAAGTTTCATATTATCATAGATGGTAGTTTCCATACTTGTGATGTATAGATGCTCATGTACTCTGTGAAACTCCGGTGGTTGGGATCTTTCACAGTGTATTTTAGGTTTCTATCCCGTTTATGAAATTTTTATTGTTTAACTGCTTTAATTCGATTTCTATTAAAAGTATTGGAGATATTTCAAATGTCGGCTTTCCTAGTACCACGATAGGCGTCATCACGACAGGATGGGATTTTGGGTTATAACATCGTTGGTGGGTGGAACCACTCAATGACTATGATTGTTCCACTTGATATCATTATGGATATGTCAATATTTTGGCTGATGCATTAAGCAGAAAATCTATGGGCAGTTTAGCATATATAGTTCTACCAAACAGACCTTTGGCTAAAACTATAGAGAGACTAAAGGGTACGTGTATCAAATTTAGTATGGAGAATGTAGAGATATTGTTGACTTGTGCTAAAGCTAAGTCTTCACTGGTAGAGCATATAAAGCAAGGATATGACTATTGATGGTGATGGTATATTTTTCGATTAGGTATCTTGTTATGGGTACTAAATATAGATGGGTTAAGACGAGTTATTCTTGAATATTAAGGAGCTCACAATTCTAGATGCACTGTACAGGATTCCAATAAGATGTACCATGACTAGAAGAAAATTTTATTTGTGAGAAAAGAAAAAAGAAAGATTTCTTTAACTTATTTCTGACTATTTTACTTGTTAGCGTGTCAAGGTATGCATTTGCAACTTGCAGGACCCCTATAACAGCTCGAGATTCCAAAGTAGAAATTGAATAAAACTATAGTGAAATTTATGACAGAACTATTAAAATAATTAGAGGTTATGATTATGTTTTAAAATTTGTAACTTGGTTATATAGTTGGTACATTTCTTTCTAGTCAAAATTTCTTACAATGAGGTGAGATATGCTGTCGACGATAATCTTAAAAAGGGAGTGTTCTTCTCTTTGAACTTGTTGACGCGTCATCAGGGACTGTGATCTTCTTTGTGGAAGTGCAATGAACCTCTAATGCTGAGCTTTTTAGATGTGCTTTTATTGACATATAGTGTAATACCCCCATAATTTAAATGAGGACATAATGGTCATTTAGTAAAATTAATTAAAAATAATAATAAAGAGCAATGAATGGGCCGTTGCTCAGCTGGATAAAAGGAATGAACTAGGGTAGTGGAGAACTTTATCTCCAAATATGAGGAATCTGAAAGAAGGAAAACTGAGAAGAAGCCCAAAAGAAACTCTGCAACAGAAATATTTACTATCATATTCAGAAAGCATTGCAAGGAAATTAAAAGGGAATAGTGTCCTTCTAGCAACAAGTTTTACAAGGGAACAAGAAGAGGAATAAAACCTCGATTTAGTGTACATGTACACAGCAAAAATTCACGCAGTGAATAAAAGAAAGAGGTAACAGTGTATTATTAGTTTTACTTAAATATTAATATTATATGTATGATCATTGACTTGAGTTAAATTGTGATACTAGGATTAATGTTGGTATTTAATTATAATGAGTATTATATATAAATTATTTTATTATGATAAATTTAATTAATTGATGAACGTTCCATAAACTAGGGAAGAAAGAATTGCAGAGAAGTGTTAGATAAGGTCATGGGTGGCCTAACTAAGTTTATTGCGAATGGAACCAAGAGGAATTAATAGAACCCGAGTATGTTGGTACTTCTCGAAGTTACTTAGACTCGTCTTTGTGATACCATAGATTGATCGAAGAAGTCGTATAGACCGCTCGAGTTGACACGCTTGGTATTTAGATACGAGTACCGTGAGTAGTAACCTTACCGCAATTTGTGTTTTCATAACTTGCATGATTTACACATGATTTTAATATGAACATATTATCGACTGTTTTGAATTTGCATGCGGGACAAGTCTTTTTCTTGATATGATACCGCTATATTTATTTGAGATGATTACAATTAATTTTATGTTCTCATGGTTACTGAATATGTTTTACCGTTGCTTGAGATAATGTTTAATGTTATCAAAATGAAATTACATGATTTGATAAGAATTGAAATGTCATGTACTATTTTGAAATGCTTTCTTATGAATATTTACTCGTTACAAGGAAAAGAATAAATGGCAGGAGACTTTGAATGATTCCGTAGCTAACGACGAGTTCGTTATACCTGGTGCACCTTGTATATACAGATTACATATTATAATTATATCCCTCGCTAGTAGGAAGGTAGAACTAGCATACAATTATAGTTTTTCCTCGAGTAGGGACCTACAGTTATATTCGACACTTTTTACGAAGGGATCCACACAGTGATACAGATTACATAATCCTTTCTTAGAAACCTTCCAAACATAATATTTGATATGACAATATTCACAGAGTTTATTATTAAATTCTTAATAGATTCCTGCTTACATGAAAACAGACAAGATTGATGTTTGTTACCGATTCGGAGAAGGGCATTTATTTCATGATATTTTTTGATTATTATACAAGCATGTTTTCTGACTTGTCCCCACTAAAAATGGTTGTTCTTAAGTTTTATTATTCACTGAGCTAGCGTCTCACTCCTTACTATTTTTTTTTACAGAAACTGCAGGTGATGTTGGTGAGGATTTTGATAACTAGAGCGCTCGAGCTGACAAATTCTGGTGAGCCCCGCATTGCTTCGCGTGGGCTAGAAGTTATTTGTTTTCTATCTTACTTTTCTTTCAAAAACTCGTAGAGTCGCTCCGTTAGTCATTTTTATTAGTCTCATGAGTATTCTCGTATTATTAAAGAATTGTGACTAGTATTAGATGTCCTTCCCGTACTTTAGAGATGGTTTTAGTATTATTATGTTAAAAATGGTGGGCTGGGGATGATTGCGTTGTGTTGGGTTGATATTGATTATATCTATTGTTGATTTTGAGACAGGAAAATTTTGGGATTTTTTTAAAAACAGGGAAAACTCTGTCCGATTTTCTGTAAATTCATGTTAAGGCTAGCTTTGGGAACCTACCCTTTAGTGCCGGTCATAGCCTTAAATTGGATCGTGACATATGGTGACTGTTTTCTTTCCTTTTTATTCAAATGCATCAAAGAAGTATTGTAAAGACATATATTTTGGATTAATATGATTTTTCCTTATAATATTGCCTGAGATTCTTTCTTGGATATATCTTATTGTTATATTTGTTTATTTATTTATTTTATGAAAACTGCTTGAATGTAAAAAGGACTATTTAAACTGAAAATTATCTTATACATTTAGTATAAAAAATGACTAAAACTGAAAACTTTCCATTGCGCAAGTCTTGTTTGTTATTTAAAGGTATGGCTAACTCAAGTTTCAGATTTAGTGTCTGAAGATAGCTGCCACCATAAGGCAGAATTAATATTAAGAAAAAGTGTGTTTCTATAAGCTCTGAATTCCATATCGTAACTATATTGTTTAGGGTTTAGACCTTTCGTTTGGGAAGTTGCCTACTGTTTGGAACTGTTTGATCTTCCCTATTACCTCCTGAAAATCGAAATTAATTTGATCTTAGAGAAGTGAAAAAATCTTCACGAAGAACCAAAAATTATATTTACCAATACAAAGTTTTGAAGATCGAATTAATTAATTAAAAACTCAACAACCACCCTAGAGTCTATTGATACCTATCTCCTCTATATTCGAACGATAAAGTACTTATCTAAGCGAAGGAACTACATATAAATAACTCTATTGATACATACTTCATCCTTAAATCATCACATTTTTGGTGTGTGGTATCTAAGTTTGATTATAATCTTTTTTTAAAAAAACTTTTCCCAGGTTGACTGATGGTGTTATATTATCTGAAATAGAGTACAAGAGGGGGCTTGACCTTACCTCAATAATACAACACAAGGATAAGGTTCTTATCCTTCAAAAAAGGAGCAGTAAAGAGGTCTTATTATGCTCCTGCTCTAATCCAAAAAAATCGACTTACAAAGAAATTTGCCCTGTCATGTATAAGTCTTATGCATGGCAATTGGCTTTTGTCCAGATTTTATGGGCCTTTGACACCTGTAGGAAGTTGCTGAAATGAGTAATAGAAGGAGCCAACATCACTAGTAGAACCAATTTTGGCTAATTGATCGGCTACTTTGTTTGCTTCCCTAAAACAGTGGCGAGTTTTGACATTAATATGGTTCAATATTTGTAAGATTTCATCAATGATCTTGTTCATTTTATAATTGTTCGTTCTCCTGCTAGTGATCATATGAGTAACAGTTACTGAGTCTAGTTCCAGGATGAACTCTCTGTAGCCATTCCTGATGCACCAATCAGATCCAAACTTGGTAGCTTGTGCTTCTGCAATCATATTATTGTTGCATAGAATGGGGAAAGAGAATGCCATTATTAGATCTACCTTATCATTCATGCTAGTGATCATTTGTGTTCAACTTTATAGACCCATGTTCAGGAAGATTCCAGCAAACAGTTGTACACCGAGGAATAGGCTTCAATTTGATCATTTCTTCACAAAAGGAGATCCGAGTTAATGTCAAATTACATGTAGGAAATGCCTTAGCCAAGGCAGTTTGAATCATCCAGCTAATTTTTGAACCATTTTGAATAAATTAAAGTTTTTCTTATCACCATACTTGCAATCGCATCTTTATTTTTAAATTTCCAAGCAAATAATAACCGGGAGAATTTGAACAGTAAGTTTATGAACATCATTGACGGTCTTTTGTTGCCACCACGAGTTTATGAAACTCCTGATAGTGCCTTGATGATATCTGATCCCCAATGGACCACCAAATAGCTTCCAAATGAAATTAGCCGCTTCACCTTTCACAAACACATGTAGCATAGATTCTGCGTCTCGGTTTTTGTAACAATTACATCTTGAAACTGCTTGATTTCCAAACTTAGTGGTAACTTCATCAAAGGGTAACTTTCCCTGCTATAGTCTCCATGTAAGGAAAGAGAACTTGTAAGGGATTGAATTGTGCCAAACTTTGTGAAGGAAATGATTTTTAGGTTTACAACTTCTAATCTGCTGCCATACCGATTTATTGCTGTATTTTCCATTGTCTGTAGGATCCCAATAGACTTGGTCTTTAAGGTCTTGTCTTCCAATGTCAATAGTTTCAATGTGCTTTACCAGGTGATCTGGAAGAGTTTTCTGGAGCTTTTCAAGATTCCATTTTCCACTAACCATGAAGTGTTTGACCCAAGTCTTCGTGCTTTTGGTAGTTTGAGGGACCGCCGCTGCTAAAGGACCTTTGCCCGTCCAATTATCCCACCAGAAGCTACATGTGCCGGAGTTCACTTGCCAGACCATAAAACTTTCGGCCTTTGTTCTTACTTGTGTCAAACTCTTCCACAAATGGGAATTGCCTTAAACCCATACCTTAGAGGTAGGATGAGCTCTAGTACAGTACTTGTGCTTCACAAAGGTCGCCCATAGTGATTGTATTGATCGGAATCTCCATCATCCTTTAGTAGCCAATGCCTCACTGAATTTCTGCATACTCCTCACCCCCTACTCCTCCTTCATCTGTAGGATAGCATAGATTTATCCATGAACTCCAATGATATTTCTTTTGATCCCCGGTGGAGCCCCAGAAGAAATTGGAGAAGTGTTTCTCCAGAAGTTTAAAAGTTCCCTTTGGCGGAGATAAAGCACTCAGAGTGTAGGTCGGTAATGCTTGGAGTACATGTTTTATCAGAACCATCCTTCTTCCATGAGACAACATTCTACCCTTCCAGCCATTTAGCTTCTTAATAACTTTCTGAGCCATGTTTTCAAAGTATTCTATTTTCTTTCTCCCTACATAAATTGGGCACCCCAATTATGTAGATGGGAAGTCTTTATCTATGTCGCCTGTGCAGTCTCAGATTCTGTTAATTCTTGTAGCTCCTGTCTTTGGTGCAGTTAGAAAGAAACTTTTTTTCTTTATTGACCATTTGTCCTGAACTTTGTTCATACTTCTTAATTTGATGCATTATTAGCTTGATGGATCTGTGACTCCCACTGCTAAAAATTACAATATCATCTGCATAAGCCAAATGGTTAATTAGTGGACCATTAAGTGACATAGAGAAAAGAATAAAGTTATCATAACTGTGAAGCATATTTAGAGATCTTGATAGTACTTCAGCAACTATAATAAATAAGGATGGGGATAAAGGGCCTCTCTGTTTCAAACCCGGTGATGATGTAAAGAAGCCAGTTCTTATTCCATTAACAATGATAGAATACCAACTATTAGAAATGAGCCTCAGAATCATATCAACCTAATCTTCTGAGGAGCCAAATTTTTGTAATACAAAAGTTACAAAATGCCAGGACATTCTATCATATGCCTTGTCCATGTCCAATTTGATCACAACATTACCACCCTTATTTGGTTGAGAAATAGAGTGAATAATCTCCTAGGCCAGTTGCACGTTCTCTGTAATCAACCTATCTTTGACAAACCCACTTTGGTTCTCGGAGATCAAGCTAGGGAGGAGAGGATTAAGCCTCAAAGCCAGGATTTTAGATATAATTTTGTTCGTAAAGTTTGTAAGACTGATGGGTCTAAATTCTGAGAAACTGGAGGGAGTATTTACTTTTGGAATTAGAACCAAACATGAGTGGGAAAAGAACTTGGTGAGAGGTTTTTCCCAAAGGAATTTCATAACAAAAGCAGTGATATAATATTTTATAATATCCCAACAAGATTGAAAAAAAGTTCCATTAGAGCTATCTGGACCAGCAGAAATCTCTGCACTCAAGCTAAAAATTATATTTTTAATCTCATCTTTTGTTGGAAGGACAATAAGATTGATATTGTCTTCCTTAGACACACAACTAGGGATACAATCTAGAATAGAGCTGCAAAGAACGGGTTTGGGAAGATCGAAGAGAGCTTCAGAATGTTTGATAGCAGCTTTTTTAATCTT
Organism: Nicotiana otophora; assembly: GCA_000715115.1. Classification (NCBI taxonomy): domain Eukaryota; kingdom Viridiplantae; phylum Streptophyta; class Magnoliopsida; order Solanales; family Solanaceae; genus Nicotiana; species Nicotiana otophora. The sequence goes on along the minus strand of AWOL01S0001895.1, from coordinate 93,707 downwards.
ATCCTCCTTATGGATCCATTTCCCTGTATGATTCTTTATTCTGTGGAGATAAAGTCTTCTTCTTTTTGCTCTTAAAATACTATAAAAATAACTAGTGTTTGTGTCTTCATCTTCAAACCATTTCACCTGAGTCTTCTGCTTTAGAATGGCCTCTTGTAAACCCAACCACACATATTCAACATGAATTTTGTTAGCGTCACCCCTTCCATGGTTTGTGTTATTATCAATGTCTAATTCCTCTAATACCTGGATCTTCTCTTCCCATACCATGACCTGCTGGTGTATGTCCCATATGTCCTGCTTGGACCGTTGGCTTAGCCTCCTGCTAAGTGCTTTAATTTGGACTGAAGTCTCCACATAGAGTTTCCATGGGTGGGAGAATCCCAAACCTCCTTAATAATATCAAAGAATCCTGGAATTTGTATCCAACAATTCATAAACTTGAAGTAATTAATGTTGTTGTGGTGGCTATCATAGCTCTTCATAAGGAGAGGTCGATGGTCTAAGCCAGTTTTGACCAAGTGCCTTACAATATTGTTCTGGAACTTCTGAGCCCAAAGATCATTAATACAAATTCTATCAAGCCTTTTCTATATTCACTTTCTAGGCCTTATGTTATTACACCAAGTGTATTTTAGGCCAGTGAATCCTAAATCTGTGACACCACAGTTGTTAAGGTAATTAACAAACTCCAAGCTTCTATATATCTTATAAGGTTTGCCTCCTAGTTTTTCCCCCGGATCAGCTATGACATTGAAATCACCACCTATACACCAAGGGCTATTAATAGACATGCTAATATTCTCCAGACGATCCCAGAGATCTTTTCTTTCTGCTGATGTACATTTGGCATATACTGCAAAAATAAAGATATTAGACTTGTCAAAACCCTCATTAAATTTGATGGTAATATGTTGGTCCTCATTAACAATGATAGTAGTGTTTAGATGGTTTTTTCAGAAACATCATATCCGACCATTGGTATTAGATATGCATGCTTGAAATCCCAAAACATTTCTGTAGCCATCTATTTTATCCTTTGAAATAAAGGGTTAAAAGATTGCTACAAACTGGGCGTTGTTTATGTCTATTAAATGTTTGAGCCTGTGAATGGCTTTCTTGGACCTAACTCCTCTGATATTCCAGTCGATTGCTTTAATCATGAATAACTTGTGGTGAATTCTCACTTTTTTGTTTTCTTCTCGAAGAAGGTTTTGTTTTGTTTTTGTTCCTCTTTTCATTTTTTCTTGTTTCGCTTCTTCCTCTCATTTGTGTAAAGTCACTTTCCTTAGTAAGGTCTTCTTCGAGGATAGGATGCGGCTCTATATGCAATCTATCTTGCAATCCTTCAGTTTTGTGTACAAGTGACTGCACACTATATTCTTGTGTTTCATTTCTAGCTTTTAAAATTTTACTTTGCACCTCATTGGCATTTAGGTCAACTACCAGTTATATTCTTGGTTGCTCTTTTATGTATGTAGGCAAGCTTGAGGAGTCGGAGCTAAATGCTAGTAGATCGTTTCACTCCATTTGAACTTTTTAGTTTTGATTTCCTGATCCTTTTGACTGACTTCTTCATTTGTATCTGAAACATGTGCGACTTCTTTTGGTTGACTGAATTGTTCCTCAATGTTCTCCTCCACTACCTCTTTGCTTCCAGCATTGCTCGATGTTCCTTCCAGATTTTTGTTTTACTTGAAGTCCTCTATTTCCTTACTGTCCCCTTTGGTTTCTTCATTTATAATCTTATGTTGTGTTTGAGGTCTTGTAATGGTCCTGTTAGTTATTCTCCTGCTACTTTTCTGTGCTAGAACTGGTTCAAATACCACTTTACTCTTCTTTTTTGGCATTTTCTTAACCTTCTTCTTTTTTTTTTTTTCCTTTCAGCCCGGTTACCATAGTAGGCACCTCATCCTTGTTTGCTATTTCCACCTGTGTAGTCTTAGATTCATTTTTGTGTTCCTTACTGTCTGTAGCATCCTTTTTCTTCTCTTCATTTTGGTTATCAAATTCCTCTTTTTAACCTATGATTTGTTGTCCTCCCTTACTTCCATCATTTTGTCTCGCATTAGTTCCCCTAGCTTCTATTATATTTTTCCCATTCATAGTTTCATCCCCTTCTTATCTTCACCATTTTTCTACATTGCACTATGGAGTGCCCTAGGAGTTTGCAATGTCTACTACTTAGGCACACTCTCATACTCTAATCTCTGAGTAAAGCCTTTCAATGGATTTGATTCATCTTATAAACCCACCCAAACTAAATTAAGCTTTGGTTTGGTGAGATCTACCTCGACTCGGACCTTCGCCATACTTGGTCTAGTCTTGTGATCAGTGGCCAAATCTATTGAGAGAGGTTCTCCAATAGGGGGCCACTATTTGCTTAACGTAATGCCATGTGTGGCAATGAAATGGTAACTCGGGGAGAAGCACCCACACAGGAACTATGGGTGAGTCCTCCTCCGGCTTGAAATCTGGTGTCTGTTTCTCAACCACATAAGTTGGCCTTCAATTTCAATATATCTTTTGTACCACACACTCTCGCAGTCATCTTCATTTGAGAAATCAAGAAAGATTGTACGATAATCATACACCCCAATCTTGGCATTACCTTTGCCTGTGATTTTCTCCGCAAACTTAGATCGTATTTTTTCTAACTAAGGTCGGGTTCTTAGAATATTAGCTACAATTGTGAGCCTGCATTCCTCATCCATGACTCCATAGTAGTCATAAGCTTTAAAGATGACTGTCGGCATCCCATTATGTGTGGAATAATGAGCTTTAACCTCTGGGTTGCCGTAGCAATTTGCACAAGGGCTCGGAATCGTCGGAGATTTCAGAGCTACAACATAGTTCGATGTTGATGGAATTCCTTCTTCATGTGTTGTATTCTCCACTGGAGGTTTCATTATCTCGAAAGGACGCGCCGGATTTTGGTCGGTCAGCGTCTCCATAAGACGGTGCGTGTGCACTAGACGCCCAGATGAGAGGAAATAGTTACCATTGTAGAAGTGTTAAGAAACTTAGCTAGGACTCTTTTGAAAATCAAGCTCTTAAGTGCTTATTATAATCTTCATAATTAAAATATCAAATAATAGGAAAATAGAAACAAAATACAATTGGAGGGAAATTTAGCTTTTGACTCTTTAAAACCTAACCCTAAACCTAAAGAAAGGGTCAAATAAGTTTTAAAATCTGTATAACCTAAACCTAAATTTACTATCAGCAAAGACAGATGAAAACAAATGAATGAAAATAATATTGGCAGGAAGATGGATGTAATTTGAATGGTTGGATAAAGACATGCTTAAAATGAATTGTAGTCATGGAGGAGTGTAATAGTTGCATGGAGGAGTGTAATGGTTGCATGGAGAGTGGAAGAGGCTAATGGAAAGTATAATGGCTGAATAGGGTCTCCACAAAGAGTCTTTAAGTTATATTGGAAAGTGGAATAGCTGTATTATAACTCCCTCTATATATTCCTCGTCTGCTAACCCGGCATAAAACAAAACAAACTGAAATTGCTACTACTTCTAAGCATAACCATGGATAGGACTCTAAATAAGAAAGTTGTTGAACAACCACTCCATGGCTCACCCGTTAGTCATAATGTTTTGTACCAAAATCTTAAGCATGACTTTAGGGAGCTGAAGTGTGCGGCTAATGAATTGCTTGAGAGGCTGGTTCGTGACTCAACATTGATTACCTAAAAATTATCATATTGGAGGAGCAGCCGCTAAAATCAATTTACACCATGCTTGATGATATGACCAGATCATCCGTCCAAAATGGAGCTAGGAGCAATTCCATTATTGTTATCACTAGAGACACTGAATCGGCCTCTAAGACCACCAAGTCTATCTTTGTTACTATAACGACCCGATCGGTCGGTTTGAGTTCTAGCTCGTCGTTCGGTGGTTTGAGGTCTTGAATAGTTTTACTTCATGTATTATGACTTGTACACGTAGTCTGAATTGAATTTCGGCAAGTTCAGAGTTGATTCGGATGGAAAAATCTCATTTCGGAAGCTTTAAGTTGGAAGAGTTGACTAAGGTTTGATTTTTGAGGGAATGACTTAGGAATCGGGATTTTAAGGTTCCAATAGGTTCGTATGATGATTTTGGACTTAGCACATATTCGGATTGAGTATCGGGTGGTCCGGAAGTATTTCGGCACTTATTATGGAAAGTTGGCATTTTGAATGTTTAAGAATTTCTAAAGTTTGACTTGAGGTGAATTTTGGTGTTATCGATGTCCGTTTGGGGTTTCGAGCCTTTGAATAGCTTTGTATCGTGATTTATTACTTGTGTGTAAAGTTTGGCGTCAATCCGGACTGTTTAAGTATGAATCGTATGCGTTGTCGAAGTTTGAATGTTAGAAAGTTTAAATAAAGGTTCTGATTATCGATTCATAGCTTCGATGTTGTTTGGTGTGATTTGAGGCATCGATCAGGTCAGTGTCATATGTTTGGGACTGGTTGGTATAATTGGACGGGATCCTGGGGGCCTCGGGTGTGTTTCTGGATGATTTCGGACCAAGTTTGGGTGATTTGTAGTTGTTGGTGCTGGTGTCTGGTTTTGTTCTTCGCGAACGCGAAGGGTTTCACGCATTCGCGAAGAAGGATTTTGGACTGCTGGATTTTTGTTCTTCGCGAACGTGACACAGGGGTCGCGAATGCGGAAGAGAACCAGAGTCAGCCTACGCGAACGCGGCGTGGAGGTCGCAAACGCAAAGAAAGAAGGGGAGTTGGGGGCATGGAGGTGTTAAGCCTTCGCGAACGCGGCTATGTGACCGCGAACGCAAAGCATTAGGACCTGGAGGCATCACGAACGTGGCGTAGGCATCGTGAACGTGGCGTAGGCATCGTGAACACGGCGTAGTTAACGCGAGCGCGAAGAGGAATTTTGGAAGCAGTGACTTTAAGTCTTCACGATCGAGAAGATGCTCCCGCGATCGCGTAGAACAACGGACCTGGGCATACTTGGTTTTATATGGGATTTGGTCATTTTCTTTCATTTTCACTAGGTTGGAGCGATTTTTGGAGAGCTTCAAGGGGATATTTTCATCATCTATTACAAGGTAAGTAATTCTCGCATATTGTTAGCTAACTACATGGATTCTACAAAGATTTAAATATGAAAATTAGTAGAAATTATGAGATTTTGAAAGAAACCTAGAAATTGGTATTTTTGGATTTTTACCATGAAATTGGACATGGAATTAGCAATAAATCATATATTTGAGTATGTGGAATTATGGGTAAAGTTTATCTTCAAATATGTTTGGATTTCAGGCATGTAGGCTCGAGGGTTGACTTTATTAACTTTTTTAGCGGAGTTGAGAATTGTTATCAATTGATTAATTATAAGCATTGGAGTATATTTTGATTAATTTGCACATTGTTTGACTAGTTTCGGATCGTTTGGCTTTGAATGGAAGAGTTAGAGAGGCATTGGAGCAAATTATTGGAACTTCAGAGCGAGGTAAGTCTCATGTCTAACATTGGGAGGGGGAAACTACCCCTAGGTAATGTAATTGTTATGTGCTACTGGTTGTGGGTGCTGCGTACGCACGAGGTGACGAGAGTCTGTACGTAACTAAAGCATATTTATGTCCGGGTATACTTAGGTCTTTATCATGTAATATTTAAATTATTTGAACTCATTCTACTAGCTTAATTAATTGAATTTATAATTGAAATTTATTTACTAATATACATATATATTAGGCCAAGCCTTATCACCTTGAGTTGTTGGCAAGTTATTTGAGAAACGGGAAAGGTTATACTTGGTTCATGTACGGTATTATAAGCATGTGTCTCGTAATTCGGTAATTTCTTTCCTTTCTTGTGGAGCGGGCTGAATGCCTCGACAGTATAATAGATGCATCTATGATTCGTGCCACTCGACCCTCAGCAGTGTACACATTATTCTAGATCGGACCGAATGACCTCGGCATAATCGTGCGTTATTTCGCTGGCAGTCCGAATATACGCGAGGTTATCCTTCCACTGATACCTGACATTCTATATAGTATTTCTTATCCGTTTGTGACACGACCCAAAATCCAACTAGTCGTGATGGCACCTAACCTCACCCGCTAGGTAAGACAAATAGCATCAATTCAATTCAATTAATATTTAACTCACTCTAATACACTCCCCAAGGACTGGTAGTACAAATCATGAGCTTCTAAGATAAGAATTTACAAGGCTGACGTGAAATAAAAATACATCATCTGTTTGAAATATACATGAAAAGATTAAATATTCTAAAGCTACCATGAACAAAAGGCAGTTGTGACTGGATTGCAGGTACATATTCAATGCTAGCTCCCGCCATACACAACAACATCAGCAACAAAAATCTACACGCAAGGTGCAGAAGTGTAGTATGAGTACAACCGACCCCATGTACTCAATAAGTAACAAACCTCACCTTATATTGAAAGTAGTGACGAGTTTGTACCAAGGTCATACTCTACACAAATAACCAATAACATCTCATAAAAATACAATTTAAAACAGTATAAGTAATAACTCAATAATAAAATGCTAAGCTCGTATATAATTCCGAAAAATAAACATTTTCTTTTCAAATATAACAGCAAACTCAAATCTTTTTCCGAAATCACCAAAAATATAATTAAGTATCGAATCTGTGATTTGTCTCAAAAACTTTAACGACAGATAAGAAATTTCATTATCAGATGGCATGAGGAAAAAGCTTCTCTATGCCTAAATATCAAGTATGCATGTCAAATACAAAGCAATACAGTGATGAACTCATGTACACACTCTCTCAGAGTACTCGGTATCACTGTCTCGCTTATCCACTCATCACGCTCAATATTCAACACACTCAATCACTTGGCACTGTACAGGGCAGATCCATCCCAAGTATAAATAACAATTCTCGCACAGTCGCTCATTACTGTATATAGCCAATCCAGCCCAGGAAAAATCCATTCCAAATATATACATAATAACTTACATTCATTCATTCAGTATTGTATAAGGCCAATCTAACCCAGGGGAAGATCTATTCCCAAATATAAATGATTCGGACAAGATCCATGTCTAGGGAAGATCCATCCCTCAATATAACTACTTCGAGCAAGATCCATGCCCAGGGAAGATCCATCCCTCAATATAATATATATATATCAATTGCGCTCACTGTAGGGGCTCCTTCAGCCCAAGCGCTATAATGAGCCAGATCCAGGCATAAGTAAATAAAACTTTTTGCGACGTGTAGCCCGATCCCATAATAATAACCTCACAATCAGGCCCTCTGCCTCACCTAGTCACCATTCTCTCTAGTCTCTCGGGCTCACTATGTCATGAAACTAGCCCAAAATGATGATATGGTGTATCAATAAATAATAACAGAGACTGAGATATGATATTCAATGAAGGAATATGACTGAGTATGATATTTCAATTTAAACAAATAATTCAACAACAATATGACCTCTGTGGGTCTCAATAATAGTGGCATATAGCCTCAGCATGATTTTTAACATGATTCTTTGCTCAATTTCTTTAACACATAAAATCACATGAGTAATGCCAAGATTATTTGACTACACAATTCCACAGAACCAATTACGTCAAAACTTTTACGGTGCACGCTCACACGCCCGTCACCTACCATGTGTATCACCTCCAAAGAATTCACATAACACGTATAATCAGGGTTCATACCCTCAGCTCCAAGTTTAGAAATGTTAGTTACCTCGAACAAGCCGAATCCAATGCCGAGCAAGATAAGCAATACTCTGAAAATTTTATTCTGCGCATATGAACCTCCATACGCCTTCCTATCTCCTCAACTCAAGCCAAACGATTTGTATCTATTCAAACAACGTGTAAATTAATCACAATTTACTCCAATGCTTACAATTTAACAATTTATAAAAATTTCCAACTCCACTCAAAAATTCGATAGTGAGGCCCACGTCTCGGAATCCGACAAAACTCATAACATTTGATAGCTCATTCAATTACGAGTCCAACCATACTAGTTTCACTCAAATTCGACTCTGAATCGACATTCAAATCCCAAAAATTCATTTTATGAAATTTTTACAATTTTCCCCAAATTTCTATATCAAAATACTAATTAAATGATGAAAATAATGATATATTCATGTATATTAACTAAATCCGAGTTAGAATTACTTACCCCGACAAGAGTGGGTTTTTAACGACCTGGTCGGGGTTTTTTAGTATTATAACCCCGTTCCTCCATTTACTGCTCAATTTATGCTTTATAGTTGTTTTATGACTTACCGGGGTAGTTGGTTCGGGTCCGGAAGGAATTTGGAGTGAAATGAGATACTTAGTCTCATAATTAAAAAAATTTACGTTAGAAAAATGGACCGGATATGGACCTATGTGTAAACGACCTCAGATTTGAATTTTGATGATTCCAATTGCTCCGTAAGGTGATTTTGGACTGTCACGACCTGGAATTCACTAGTCATGATGGCACCTAACCCAACCCGCTAGGTAAGCCAATTAACGATTTCCCATTTTCAATTAATTTAATAACACAATTTAACAAAGGAGTTATCTAAGTCTTATACAACCCCAAGGACTGGTAGTACAAATCATGAGCTTCTAAGAATAGAATTTACAAGCTGATATGAAGTAAATACATCTTCTGTTTGAAAAGTACATAAAAAGAGTTTTTATAAATCTAGGGCTACCATGAACAAGAGGCAACTACAACAGGAACGCAGGTACATCTTCAATCCTAGCAACCATAGAACACAGCTACAACAACAACTAATATTTGCACGCAATGTGCAGAAGTGTAGTATCAGTACAACCGACCCCATGTACTGAGTAAGTATCTTGTCTAACCTCGTCGAAGTAGTGACGAGGCTTTGGTTAAAAGATGCTCATTGATAAAACTTGTAATGTAACTAACAATAAAACTATACTATTGTACAACAGAGTAGAGCACACGAAACGATTATACAAAGCAATAACGGAGTACTAAAAGAAAACACAATTCAACAGGTATCAAAATCTCACCCAATCCTTTCTTGAGAGCGAAAGACAATAAATCACAAAAATCACATCAAAACTTTCATAATGTGAGAAATATACCCAAGACATCAAATTCAACGGCATGACAGCAACCTTTGTGCATTTATCTCATCCTCACCAATTATGCCTAAAGCAGTACCAGCCAACTGACAGAAATGTCGATAACAGAAATGACAGAGTGGGAAATATGCAAATAACTATGGAGAACGAGAGTGTACATGAGAACATCAATAACAGACTGAACAGAAAGCATATAGGTAATGATAATGATTAGGAAAAAGGAATGTAATTTCGACTAACTAGCAAGGTGAAGGCATGAAGACAAATATGACAAATAAGGAAGCGGACACATGATCTTTATAAGTTAGCAAATAGGGACATGAACGACTAGTATGGAATAAGAGCTACACTTAAGTGCAACAAAACAGATGGCATGGATGAAATCCTAACAGCAGGAAATAGGCATGATATTAGCAAGTTTAAGCAAATAGAAGGCATGATAGCATGACAACAATGTGATAGAGGATAAAGACAGAACAGTAACGACATATCACATAAGAACCATGAACACAACAATAATAACTCTAGGTAAAGACATGAAGGTATCTGCAAGAAAGAAATATCACAACATAATGCATGTCTCTCGTCCTCACTTGCACGAAAACACCCTTCGTGCCATGAACTCACCATAACATGAAAGTGTAATAATATAAATATAATGGCATAGCATCACCCTTTGTGCTTTTACTCACATAACATGGCACGATATCACCCTTCATGCTTTTACTCACAATGATATGGCACGACATCACCCTTCGTGCTTTTACTCTCAATAATATTTCACGGCATCACCTTTCGTGCTTTTACTCTCAATAATATGGCATGACATCACCCTTCGTGCTTTTACTCTCAATAATATGGTACGGCATCACCCTTCGTGCTTTAACTATCAAATAATATGGCATGGTATCACCCTTTGTGCTTTACACTCTCCCTCACATGATAATGCATAGACAAAGGCACGGCATCACCCTTCGTGCTTTACATTCTTCCTTACCAAACATATGTATATCAATGACAAACAAGATAGGAAGCATAAATAATGTCAAAGGGAGTGTTTAAACGAATATTTCAAATGAATCCCAATCACAACTTTCCAAGCCAACAATAGTTCAATAAACCCACAAGAACCTTTTTATTCAACTATTCCAACAAATTTCACAAATGATCTATAACACAAGTATAGAATCTAGTATCTCAAGAATATCGGCCGTAGCAACGTATTAATGATTATGCATATTGATGACCGAATTAAACACCAATGTATTCTTAGAATTTCCATCAAATTTGATCAAGTTATAATAAGCTAAGTCTTAGTTTCTAACATTTAATACTATGTTCTTTGTATCTAGGAGCCAAGTAAGACATGAGGCAAGAAGATCACGTGATTCTACAAGACACAGTTTATAACATATTTTACCCCCGAGCATGGTTACCATGGCACATGCATATATGCTCGTCACCTCATATATGTATCACCCCCGCATGTAGCAAACAATGTCAAATAGTAGGAAAACTTCCCTCAACAAAGTTAGGCAAAACACTTACCTCAAAGAAAGAAAACCAATACTCAAAATGAACTCCTCGGGTGATATGACCTCCGGGCAGCTCAAATCTAATCAAAATAACTTCATATCACAAATAAAACTCGTAAGAAACTATTCCGGATCATAAAGTCTCAATCTTTAACAAAGTCTAAAAATCGACCCCCGGGTTCGCACCTCGGAACCCGACAAATTTTACAAAATACGGCCACCCATTCAAGTACGAGTCCAAACATACTAGTTTCACTCAAATTCGACTCCAAATCGATGTTCAAAACTCAAAAATTCATATTATAAACTTTAGGCCAAAACCTCCAATTTCCTCTATAAAATTCATAATCCAATTACCAAAAACGAGGGTAGATTCGTGATATAAGATCAAAAATGAGTAGAGAACACTTACCCTAGTCCACAAGATGAAAATTGCTCCAAGAATCGCCTTAATCCGGACTTGGAAATGTTAAAATGAAGTCAAAATTGCGATTTTTAAAAGAACATTGCCCAGGTCTTTTATGCATCGCGAACGCGGAAGAACTATCGCGTTCGCGAAGAAGAAAACAAAAGCTACCCAGAATACCCTTCGCGAACGCGAGAAATGGGACGCGAATGTGATGAACAAGGTACAGGACTTACGCGAACGCATAAGAGACACGCAAACGCGAAGAGGAAAATGATCACCAGTGCCCAGGGCCTGGTTTGCACTTCGTGAATGCGACATATGGAATGCGAAAGCGAAGAAGGAAGTGGCAGAACTTTGTGAACGCGAGAGGGTAGCTGCGAATGCGAAGAGGAAATATTCCACCCTCCAAAATAACACTACGCGAATGCGAGTGCAAGGACGTGAACACGATGAAGGAAAACCAGATGACAGATTCAGCAATTCAAAATAGGAGGAAAATGTCCCGTAGCCCACCCGGAACACACCCAAGGCCCATGGGACCCCGTTCAAACATACCAACAAGTCCCATAATATAACACGGACCTACTCGAGGACTCAAAACACACAAAAAAATATCGGAACGATGAATCACACCTCAATTTGAATTCAATGAACTTGAAACTTCAAACTTCCATAACCGATCTCGAAACCTATCAAATCACGTCTGATTGACCTCAAATTTTGTACACAAGTCACATATGACATTATGGACCTGCTACAACTTCCGAAATCAGATTCCGACCCCGATATCAAAAAGTCCACTTCCGGTCAAACTTCTCAAAAACCTTTAAATTTCTAACTTATGCCAAACGACTCCAAAATGACCTACTGACCTCCAAATCCATTTTCGGACGCGCTTCCAATACCAGAATCAGCATACAGAGCTATTCTTAGACTTAGAATCCCAAACGGACATCGATAACATTGAAATGCACTTCAGCCCAAATATGATGATTTTTTTCCAAAAATGCTAACTTCCACAATAAGCGCCAAAATGCTCCCGGATTATCCAAAACCCAATCTGAACATACGCCCAAGTCCAAAATCATCATACGAACCTGCTGGAACCTTCAAATCTTAATTCCGAGATCCTTTACTCAAAAACTCAACCTTAGTTAATTCTTCCAACTTAGATCTTGAATCTTGAAGTGCATCCTTCCAAATTGATTTCGAATAACTTGAAAACCAACACCGACGATTTACGCAAGTCATAACACATCATACGGAGATGCTCGAGCTCTCAAAACTCCGAGCAAAGAGCAAATTCTCAAAATGACCTGTCTGGTCATTACATGGACTTAGGAGCATGTTCAAAAGATTATTTGGAGGTCCGTAGTGGAATTACACTTGAAATGCCGAAAGTTGAATTTTTGGGAAGTTTGACTGGGGGGTTGACTTTTTGATATCGGGGTCGGAATCCAATTCTGAAAATTTGAATACCTCAGTTATGTAATTTATGACTTGTATGCAAAAGTTAAGGTCAAACGGACGTGATTTGACAAGTTCCGGAGTCATTTGTAGAAATTAAACATTTCAAAGTTCAATAGGCTTGAATTGGGATATAATTCATGTTTTTATCATCGTTTTAGGTGATTTGAGGATTCGACTAAGTTCATATGATGTTGTAGGACTTGTTGGTATATTTGGTTGAGGTCCCGAGGGCCTCGGGTGAGTTTCGGATGGTTAACGACTCAAACCTTGAACTACAATAGCTGCTGCAATTTCCTTATGCTGGAAATTTCTTCTACCAGATTCGAGCCCAAAATCGAGCCACGATCGAGCCTAGGGTCGAGGGCCACGATCGAAGGTAGGGTCGAGGGCCACGATCGAGCACAGGGTCGAGGGCCACGATCGAAGACTAGGGTTGAAGACATGATCGAAGGCCAGGGTCGAAGACATGATCGAAGGCCAGGGTCGAGAGCCATAATAGAGGCCCAGGATTGAGGCCCAGGATCGAGACTCAAGATCGAGGAAGAACCGAGGCTGTCTGGGCAGTATTATAAAATCGGAACTTCGTCCCAATTGCCATTTTTGACAAATTGGAGCTTGAGGAGAGGCAATATTTGATAGATTTTCAAGTAAAAGTTGAGGTAAGTCCTTTGTGATCATTTATACTCCATAATATTGAATTATCATCGAATAATCCGACTAGATTACATGATTTTGAGGTGTAAATCGGGGATTGGAACTTAGAAATTTGGAAATAAGATTTGTAGATTTGAGGGTTGAGTTGAGGTCGGATTTTGGTAAAGTTGGTATGGGTAGACTCGTGGTTGAATAGGCTTTCGGATTTTGTAACTTTTGTCGGGTTCTGAAATGTGGGCCCCACGGGCAATATTTGAGCTAAAATTCAGATTATTATGGAAAATTGTATTTTTCATAGGGAATTAATTCTAATAAATTTTATTGATTGAAACGAATTATTTGTGACTAGATTCGAGGCTTTCGGAGGCCGATTTGCGAGGCAAAGGCGTAGCAGAGTAAAGAATTTCACGCTTTGAGGTAAGTAACAATTTTAAATCTGGCCTTGAGGGTATAAAACCGCAGAAATTTGTGTCATGTGAATATTTTGGGGGTGACACACATGCTAGGTGACGGGCGTATGGGCGTGCACCGAGGGGATTGTGACTTGGTCCGTCCCGTGAAACTGTAAAGTTGAATAATTTGTTGTTAGCTATATGCTCTCTATGTGTTGAAATAATTTGACTATAAATCATGTTAGAAATCATGCCGAGGCTATGTGATAGTACTGTTGGGACCCACCGAGGTTGCGTACTTGTTGAATTATTTTCTAATTGCTGTCTTGCACCCAGTCATGATTTTTCTTGCATATTATACCTCAGTCTTTTCTGGGTATTTGTTGATACACTATGTTATCTTTGTTTGGGCTAATCTTTGTGATTTCTGAGAGCCCAAGAGACTAGAGAGGTTGAGGATTGAGTAAGGACGAGGGCTTGTCGGTGAGGTAAGTATATTATGGCACGTGAGTTGTCCGTGCATGTGATGACCCAAAATGTCATCTTTAAAGTTAATAATTAATTATGTATTCTAAGACCTTGAAAAGTACTATTTATCATTACCCGACTTGCGTGTGCAGTCCGTAAAATTTTTTGAAAAGTTTTTATGCGAAAAATGGATTAAAATATGAATTAGAGCTTTAAAACTTAATTGAGTTGACTTTGGTCAACATTTTGAGCAAACAAACTTGGATCAGTGTTTTGACAGTTTTGGTAGGTCCGTATCGTTATTTGGGACTTGGGCGTATGCCCGGAATTAAATTCTGAGGTCCCTAGCCCGAGATATGGAATTTTGATGAAACATTAAAAGTTTAAGTTCAAATATTGACCGGATGTCGAATTATGTGTAAATGACCCCGGAATAGAATTTTGATGATTCTAACAGCTCCGTATGATGATTTTGGACTTAGGAGCGTGATCGAAATTATATTTGGAAGTTCGTTGTGAAATAAGGCTTGAAATGGCTAAAATAGGAATTTAAAGTTTGAAAGTTTGACCGGGTAGTTGACTTTTTGATATCGGGGTCGGAATCCAGTTCTGAAAATTTTCATAGCTCCATTCTGTCATTTATGACTTGTGTGCAAAATTTGAGGTCAATCGGACTTGATTTGATAGGTTTCGACATCGAATGTAGAAGTTGGAAATTCTAAGTTTCATTAAGCTTGAATTGGAGCATAATTCGTGATTTTAGCGTTGTTTGATGTGATTTGAGGTTTCAAATAAGTCTGTATGATGTTTTAGGACTTGTTGGTGTATTTGGTTGAGGTCCCGAGGGCCTCGTGTGAGTTTCGGATGATTAACGGATCAAAAATGGGACTTAAATAGCTGCTGCAAATCTTCTTCTGCTGAGTAATCGAGCCCAGAAGTCGAGCACAAAAATCGAAGGCCAGAAGTCGATCCCAGAAATCAAGCCTAGAAATCGAGCCGAGGATCGAAGGCAAGGCTCGAGAGCCATAATCGAAGGCAGGCTCGAGAGCCATGATCGAAGGCAAGGCTCGAGGGCCATAATCGAAGGCAAGATCGAAGGCCAGTGATCGAAGGCCACTGATCGAAGGCTCAGGATCGATGCCATGATCGAGGCTATAATCGAAGGCCCAGGCTCAATGTCATGATCGAGGCCATGATCGAAGTCCCAGGCTCGATGCCATAATCGAGGCCATGATCGAAGGATCAGGCTCAATGCCATGACCGAAGGCCCAGGCTCGAGGCTGTGATTGATGCCATGATCGAGACCTAGGCTCGAGGGGTATGATCGAAGCCACGATCGAGGCCTAGTTCCGAAGGCTACCTGGGCAGATTTATAAAAGAGGGCATTCATCCCATTCGCCATTTTTAACAAACCGGAGCTTGAGCAGAGGCGATATTTGATAGATTTTCAAGGAAATACATTGGGGTAAGTGATTCTAACTCAGATTTGGTCAATATACACGAATATATCATTGTTTTCACCATTTAACTAGTGTATTGAGATGGAAATTTGGGAAACTTTTAGAAATCTCATAAAAACGAATTTCTGAGATTTCTGTGTCGATTCGGAGTCGGATTTGAGTGAAACTGGTATGGTTGGACTCGTAATTGAATGGGTTGTCGGATTTTATAAGTTTCGCCGGATTTCGAGACGTGGGCCCCACGGGCGATTTTTGAACTAATTTCGGATTTTATTGAAAAATATAATATTTTCTTATGAAATTGATTCTTATAATTTTATTTGACTGTATCGAATTAATTATGACTAGATATGAGTCGATCGGAGTCGAAAAATCGAGGAAAAGGCATACTACTTGGTTACATTGGAGCAAGACGAGGTAAGTGACTAGTCTAACCTTGTGTGGAAAATGTTTCCCCTAGGATTGGTATTGAAGTGATAAATTGTAATGTATTGAAAGTCGTGTATACGAGGTGATGAGTGTGTACACGGGCTAAATGTGAAAGATTATATTTTTAAATTGTGTAGATCACTGTTGTGCATTAATTAAACTATTTTATTCTAATTTATTCTTCATCATTGATTTAATGTTTTAAAGTTGCTCGACCTTTTCCTGCTAATTATTTTACCTGTTTAGTTGAAACTTGGTTTCTTTTATTCTGTGCATTATTTGAAGTTGATTTTTTTAAAATTAAATATTATTAATATGAAGTATTTGACATTTTTAAATTTGGTATTGAAGCAACACATTAAAGATTTTGAAATATTATTTTACTGAATTATTTATTCCTAAATATTTTTGTAAGATTTTCGTACACATTGTGATGGAGCTGTGAGCTCTTTATTGTGGAAAAATATTATTGATGATTTATGTTGGCATGAGCCGTGAGCTCTTTATTGTGAAAAATATTGTTGTTGAAGTATTTTGGCAAGTTAAATTAATTGAGCACTTGAGGTGCAAATTATGATATATTGTGATGTGCATGCGGTGGTATAAGGTCTGGGTATTGAAACGCATGCAGTGAGATAAGGGTGGTTTGAGACACGTGGCTAGTAGGGGGAACTACTAGAAGTCATGCGTTGTGATAAGGATGGCTAAAACGCGGGATGCTATTTCGAAAAAAATATTTTTCTTTAAAATAAATTGTGAAGGCTCCCGCGGTGAGATAAGGAAATGAGATATTGTGCATTATTTATGATTTGGGACAACGAGGCGGTACCTCGTGAGTTCCCTTGTTGATGTTGATTTATGGCCATAGTTGCCTTTGATTATTTGTTGTGATTTTCATAAAGTTGAAAGGAATTCTGTTTTGATTCCACGAGATATTATTTGCCATTATTTTGTGTAATTAAATGGTCATATGCTACTTGATTCATTTCCATTGTCATTTTATTGTATTATATTGTTAAACATTTTACCGTGCAATTATTACTTTCCAGTAGGGCCTGACCTGACCTCGTCATTACTCTACCGAGGTTAGGCTTGGCACTTACTGGATACCGTTGTGGTGTACTCATACTACGCTTCTGCACATCTTTTTTTTGTAGATCCAGGTACTCCTTACCAGCCCCGACATCAGTGAGTTACCTGTGCACGGAGACTTCGAGGTATATCTGCCAGCGTACGCAGATTCCGGAGTCCCCTTATATCATTATTGTGTTGCTTCCTTATTTTCTTTAGACCATGATATATATAGAGACATTGAGGATAAAATCTTAGAAGCTTGTAACTTATTTCTACCGGGTTTTGGGAGTTTAAATTATTTGAATTGTAGTTTATTTATTTCAGATTTAAATATTTATTCTACATTGATAGGCTTACCTAGTCTTAGAGACTAGGTGCCATCACAACATCCTACGGAGGGAATTTGGGGTCGTGACAGTGTAGGATATTATTGCACGTGAGTTGTCCGTGCAGCACGTGAGTTGTCCATGTAGATTATGACGCTTGGGCTGTAGGAGCCCCTCCGGAGTCTGTACACCCCCAGTGAGCGCGGGTACCCATTAAGTGTAAGTGCTGAGTGCTGAGAGCCGAGTGGTTGATTTGTTATGATGAGTTGAGTGACTGTGGCCTGAGAGGCTGTACTTTTTTTGCATTTGTTGTTGCACTTGGTTGCTATCTGTCATTGTTGTGAAATCTATGAAATCTTTTATATCCGGATTACATGAACTTGAACTGTATAAAATTGATTTGACTTAAACTGTCAGATTTGAAAGCATGTCTATTCTTTGCTGGAATTACTGAAAGTGAACTATAACTGTGTAACTCGTCATTATCTTCAGTTCCTTAGTTATATTGTTACATGCTAAGTTGGTTGTACTCATACTACACCCTGCACTTTGTGTGCAGATCCAGGTGTTCCCGGACATAGCGGGTGTTGATCATTTCGTGCAGTCGATTTTCAAGAGATTTTGAGGTAGCTGCCGTGTTCCGCAGACCTTGTCTCTCCTTCTCTATCTCCTTGTATATTGTATTTGGTCTCAGACTATTATAGACCATATTTTCCAGACTTATATTCATATTAGATGCTCATGTACTCAGTGACACCAGGTTTTGGGGAGTGATCGTGTCAGTATTTGTGGATTTTTGTATTGCATTAAATGATTGTATTTTCAAACTTAAGAGAAATTATGGTTTATCGAGATTATCGGCTTGCGTAGTATCGAGATAGGCGCCATCACGACAGGTTGGGATTTTGGGTCGTGATAAGTTGGTATCAGAGTCTTGGGTTACATAGGCCTCACGAGTCATGAGCAGGTTTAGTAGAGTCTTGCGGATCGGTACAGATACGTCTGTACTTATCTTCGAGAGGCTGCAGAACCTTTTGGAAAATTTCACTTTCTTGTATTCTATCGTGCGAATTTGTTGATTCTGGAAACTAAAATTCTGCTATTCTATTCTCTCACAGATGGTGAGGACACGTACTACCGGATCGGACGGTTAGCCACTAGTTAGGGCCGCGAGAGGTCGGGGCCGTGGTAGAGGTTGGGGCCGTGGTAGAGGCCGGGGCCGAGGTAGAGGTCGAGGTGTAGCTCGTACCACAGTTGGACTAGCACTTGTAGTACCACCAGTTGCTCCAGCTCAGGAGCAGATTCTAGATATAGCTGAACCGACGGGATCAACTCAGGCACCAGCTGTGCCCATTAATATTCCAGGCCTTCAGGAGACTTTGGCCCAGATATTGGCAGCCTGCACTGGTCTTGCTCAGGTGGTTTCGGCCTAGGCCGCACCTTCCACTTTTCAGGCCGGGGGAGGTACTCATACCCCTATTGCCCGTACTCCAGACCAGGTAGTATAGGGACTTTATATACCGGGAGCACTACCAGCCCGGCCGGTCCCCGGTAGTTCCTGTTATGGCAGCTGATGAGCAGAGGAGACTTGAGAGATTTGAGAGGCTTCGAGCTCCACCATTTAGCAGTGTTGAATCAGAGGATGCCCAGGGTTTTCTGGATAAGTGTCAGCGGATGCTTCAGACAATGGGTATTCTAGAGACCAGTAGGGTCTCATTCACTACTTTTCAGTTTACTGGGGCTGCCTTCAGATGGTGGGAGTCTTACGAGGGTGCAGTTCGGTCGGTGCAGCACCCCTTACCTAGTAGTAGTTCTCCGGTCTATTCCTGGAGAAGTTTGTGCCTCAGCCCCGCAGAGAAGAGCTGCACAGGCAGTTCGAGCAGCTTCGTCAGGGCGATATGTCTGTGACACAGTATGAGATGATATTTTCATAATTTGCCCGTCATGATATCTGGTTGATTCCCACAGACAGGGAAAGGATCAGGAGATGCATAGATGGCCTCATTTTTTAGCTGCGATTACTCATGAGTAGAGAGAGAGTGTTTGGTGCTACTTTTGACGAGGTTGTTGACATTGCTCGTCAGATTGAGATGGTTCGCAGCCAGGAGCGGGTTGAGAGGGAGGCTAAGAGGCCTTGTGGTTCCGATGATTTCAGGGGTGTTTTTTCAGGGGGTCAGTTTTACCGCGGTAGGGGCCGTTCTTACAGACACACTCAGGCGGGTCATCCAGCTCATCGTGGTGCATCAGCTAGCCACGGTTCTTACAATGCTCGATGTCTTCATTCAGTGCACTACCAGCGCATAGTTCTCATCATGCCTAGTCTGCTCAAGCTTTTATAGGTAATTCTTCGGGTTAACAGGAGCATCAGTTTCGTCGGAGGAGGGGTTATTTCGAGTACGGAGAATCGGGTCATTTCAAGAGAGATTGTCCTAGGCTGTTGAATGGGGCTCCACAGCAGAGTTCTCGACCAACGGCACCAGCACCAGCAGTTACATCACCCGCCCAGCCAGCTCGGGGTGGGGGTCAGGTAGCTAGGGGTCGCCCAAGAGAGAGAGGCCGATCAGGTGGCAGGCAGGCTCGATTCTATGCTTTTCCTGCCAGGCCAGATGCTATTCCCCTCAGACGCAGTGATCACAGGTATTGTTTCAGTGTGCCAAAGGGAGGCTTCTATATTATTTGACCATGGTTCCACTTATTCATATGTATCATCATATTTTTCTTATTATCTATACTCTGTGAGTCCTTAGTTTCACCTGTTTGTGTATCTACACTGGTGGACGATATATTGCTGTGGATTGTGTGTGGTAACTATTAGGGAACTGGAGACTAGATTTGATCTCTTATTACTTGGTATGGTTGATTTCGATGTAATCTTGGGTATGGATTGGTTATCTCTATGTCATGCTATTCTGGACTGTCACGCAAAAATTATGACGTTGACGATGCCGGGGTTGCCAAAGGTTGAATGGAGAGGTTCTCTAGATTTTGTTCCTAGCAGGGTAATTTCTTATTTGAAGGCCCAACGTATGGTTGAAAAGGGATGCCTGTCATATTGGGCTTTTGTGAGAGATGTTGATGCAGATACTCCTATTATTGATACAGTACCGATTGTGTGAGACTTTACGGATGTATTTCCTACAGACCTGTCAGGTATGCCACCCGAACGGGATATTAATTTCGGTATTGACTTGGTGTAGGTCACTCAGCCTATTTCTATTCCTCTGTATCGTATGGCACCAGCTGAGTTAAAAGAATTAAAATAGCAACATCAGGAACTCCTTGAAAAGGGGTTTAATAGGCCTAGTGTGTCACCTTGGGGTGCACTAGTTTTGTTTGTGAAAACGAAAGATTGTACTATGCGGATGTGCATTGATTATAGGCAATTGAAAAAATTTACAATCAAGAATAAATATCCATTGCAGTGTATTGATGATTTATTTGACCAGCTTCAGGGAGCGAGGGTGTTCTCCAAAATTGATTTGAGATCTGGGTATCACCAGTTGAAAATTCGGGATTCGGATATTCTAAAGATGGCATTTAGAAATCGTTATGGCCACAATGAATTTCTTGTGATGTCTTTTGGGCTAACCAATGCCCCAGCAATATTTATGCATTTGATGAATCGTGTATCTCAGCCATATCTTGATTTATTTGTTGTAATATTTATTGATGATATTCTGGTGTACTCGCGTATCCAGGAGGAGCATGCACAACACTTAGGTATTGTATTACAGAGGCTGAGAGAGGAGAAACATTATGCCAAATTCTCTAAGTGTGAGTTCTGGCTTAGTTCGGTGGCATTCTTGGGACATATAGTGTCCAGTGAAGGAATTAAGGTGGATCCGAAGAAAATAGAGGCAATTCAGAATTGGCCCAGCCCATCCTCAGTTACTAAGATTTGGAGTTTTCTCGGCTTGGCTGGTTATTATCGTCATTTCGTGGAGGGTTTCTCGTCTATTGCATCGTTTAATACTAAATTGACCCGGAAAGGTGCTCCGTTCAGGTGGTCGGATGAATATGAAGAGAGCTTTCAGAAGCTCAAGACATCTTTGACTACAGCTCCAGTATTGGTGTTGCCTATACATTCAGAGTCTTACACTATGTATTGTGACGCATCGCGTATTGGTCTCGGCGCAGTGCTGATGCAAGACGGTAGGGTGATTGCCTACGCATCTAGACAGTTAAAGGTACATGAGAAGAATTATCTAGTCCACGATCTTGAGTTAGCAGCTATTGTTCATGCCTTTAAAATTTGGTGGCATTACTTATACGGTGTCCAGTGTGAGGTATATACCGATCATCAGAGTCTACAACATTTATTTAAACAGAAGTATCTTAACTTGTGACAACGAAGGTGGTTGGCGTTGCTTAAGGATTATGATATCATCATTCTCTATCATCCCGGAAAGGCCAATGTGGTGACCGATGCCTTGGGTCATAAGGTGGAGAGTTTGGGCAGCTTAGCATACTTACTGGTAGCAGAGAGACCTTTAGCCTAGGATGTTTAGGCCTTGGCTAATCAATTTGTTAGATTGGATATTTCCGAGCCGAATCGAGTTTTGTCTTGTGTGGTTTCTCAGTCTTCTTTATATGATCACATCAGAGAGCACCAGTATGATGATCCACATCTGCTTTTCCTTAAGGACACGGTTCAGCACGGTGATGCCAATAAAGTCATTGTTGGAGATGACAGTGTATTACGGATGTAGGGCAGGCTATGTGTGCCTAATGTAGATGGTTTGCGTGAGCTGATTCTCTAGGAAGCTCACAGTTCGCGGTACCCTATTCATCCAGGCGCCGCGAAGATGTATCAGTATTTGAGGCAGTGCTATTGGTGGAGGCAGATGAAGAAAGATATATTTGGGTTTGTATCTCGGTGTTTAAATTGTCAACAAGTAAAGTACGAGCATCAGAGACCGGGCGAGTTGCTTCGGAGACTTGAAATTCCAGAGTGAAAGTGGGAGCGTATTACCATGGACTTCATAGTTGGGCTCCCACAGACCTTGAGAAAGTTTGATGATGTCTGGGTGATTGTAGATTGGCTAACCAAGTCCACACATTTTATTCCAGTTGGTACTAATTATTCTTCGGAGCGGTTGGATGGGATTTATATTCGCGAGATTGTTTGCCTACACGGTGTGCTAGTGTCCATTATTTCAAATCGGGGTACGCAGTTTACCTCACAGTTTTGGAGGGCAGTGCAACGAGAATTGGGCACACAGGTTCAGTTGAGTACAACATTTCACCCTCAGACGGACGAATAGTCTGAGCGCACTATTCAGATATTGGAGGATATGCTATGCGCTTGTGTCATTGATTTTTGGGATTCTTGGGATCAATTTATGCCACTCGTGGAGTTTCCTTACAATAATAGCTACCAGTCAAGCATTCAGAGGGCTCTGTATGAAGCTTTATATGGGAGACGGTGTCGGTCTCCGGTGGGTTGGTTTGAGCCAGGTAAGGTTATACTATTGGGTACTGACTTGGTTCAGGATGCTTTAGAGAAGGTCAAAGTAATTCAAGAACTTCTTCGCACGGCACAGTCTAGACAGAAGAGTTATGCCGATAGGAAGGTCCGTGACGTTGCTTATATGGCTGGGGAGAAGGTTCTGCTCAAGATTCCACCCATGAAGGGTGTGTTGAGGTTCAGGAAGAAAGGCAAGTTGATCCCTCGGTATATTGGGCCTTTTGATATACTTAAGAAAATTGGGGAGGTGGCTTATGAACTTGCTTTGCCACCTAGTCTATCAGGTGTTCATCCAGTGTTCCATGTATCCATGCTTCGAAAGTATGTCGGGGATCCGTCTCATATTCTGGATTTTAGTATAGTACAGCTGGGCAGTAATTTGACTTATGATGTGGAGCCGGTGGCTATTTTAGACCGACAGGTTAGAAAGATGAGGTCAAAGAGCATAGTATCAGTGAAGGAGTAGTGGAGCGCCCAGCCAGCCGGAGAAGCTACTTGGGAGATTGAGCAGGAGATGCGGAGAAAATATCACACTTATTTGAGACTCCAGGTATTGTACTAAACCCGTTCGAGGACGAACGTTTGTTTAAGAGGGGGAGAATATAATGACCCGGCTGATCATTTTGAGTATTATAACCTCGTTCCCCCATTTACTACTCAATTTATGCTTTATAGTGGTTTTATGACTTACCGGGGTAGTTGGTTCGGGTCCGGAAGGAACTTGGAGTGAAATGAGACACTTAGTCTCATAATTGAAAATTTTAAGTTAGAAAAATGGACCGGATATGGACCTATGTGTAAACGACCTAGGGTGTGAATATTGATGATTCCAATAGCTCCGTATGGTGATTTTGGACTTAGGAGCATGTCCGAAAAATTATTTGGAGGTCCGTAGTGGAATTAGGCTTGAAATGCCGAAAGTTGAATTTTTGGATGTTTGACCGGGGGATTGACTTTTTGATATCGGGGTCAGAATTTGATTCTAAAATTTTGAATACCTCCTTTATGTCATTTATGACTTGTGTGGAAATTTTGAGGTCAATCGGACGTGATTTGACAGGTTCCGAAGTCATTTGTAGAAATTAGAAATTTCAAAGTTCAATAGACTTGAATTGGGGTGTAATTCATGGTTTTAGCATTGTTTGAGGTGATTTGAGGATTCGACTAAGTTCGTATGATATTTTAGGACTTGTTGGTATATTTGGTTGAGGTCCCGAAGGCCTTGGGTGAGTTTCAGATGGTTAACGGATCAAAACTTGAACTACAACAGCTGCTGTAATTTTCTTCTGCTGGAAATTTCTTCTGCCAGATTCGAGCCCAAAATCGAGCCACGATCAAGCCCAGGGACAAGGGCCACGATCGAAGGCAGGGTCGAGGATCAGGATCGAAGCCAAGATCGAGCACAGGGTCGAGGGCCGCGATCGAAGACCAGGGTTGAAAACATGATCGAAGGCCAGGGTCGAAGACATGATTGAAGGCCAGGGTCGAGAGCCATAATCGAGGCCCATGATCGAGACCCAGGATCGAGGACCTCGATCGAAGTCCAAGATCGAGGCAGAACCAAGGCTGTCTGGGCAGTATTATAAAACAGGGACTTCGTCCCATTCGCCATTTTTGATAAATTGGAGCTTGAGGAGAGGCGATTTTTGATATATTTTCAAGGAAAACTTGAGGTAAGTCCCTTGTGATCATTTCTACTCCATAATATTGAATTATCATCGAATACTCCGACTAAATTACATGCTTTTGAGGTGTAAATCAGAGATTGGAACTTAAAAATTTGGAAATAAAATTTATAGATTTGAGGGTCGGGTTGAGGTCGGATTTTGGTAAAATTAGTATGGGTAGACTTGTGGTTGAATGGGCTTTCGGATTTTGTAACTTTTGTCGGGTTCCGAGATGTGGGCCCCACGGGTGATATTTGAGCTAAAATTCGGATTTTTATGGAAAATTGTTTTTTTCATATGGAATTAATTCCAATAAATTTTATTGACTGAAACAAATTATTTGTGACTAGATTCGAGGCTTTCGGAGGCCGATTTGCGAGGCAAAGGCATAGCAGAGTAAAGAATTTCACGCTTTGAGGTAAGTAACAGTTTTAAATCTGGTCCTGAGGTATGAAACCCCGAAATTTTGTGTCATATGAATATTTTATAGGTGACGCACATGCTAGGTGACGGGCGTGTGGGCATGCACCGAGGGATTTGTGACTTGGTCCATCCCGTGAAACTGTAAAGTTGAATAATGTGTTGTTAGCTATATGCTTTCTATGTGTTGAAGAAATTTGACTATAAATCATGTTAGAAATCATGTTGAGGCTATGTGATAGTACTGTTGGGATCCACCGAGGTCGCGTACTTGTTGAATTATTTGCTAATTGCTGTCTTCTACTCAGTCATGATTTTTCTTGTGTATTATACCTCAATCTTTTCTGGATATTTGTTGATACACTATGTTATCTTTGTTTGGGCTGATCTTTGAGATTTCTGAGAGCCCGAGAGACTAGAGAGGTTGAGGACTGAGTAAGGCCGAGGGCCTGTCGGTGAGGTAAGGATATTATGGCACGTCAGTTATCCGTGCAAGATATTATAGCACATGAGTTGTCCATGCAGCACGTGAGTTGTCTGTGCAGATTATGGCGCTTGGGATGTAGGAGCCCCTCCGGAGTCTGTACACCCCCAGTAAGTGCGGGTACCCATTGAGTGTGAGTGCTAAGAGCCGAGTGGTTGAGTTGTTGTGATGAGTTGAGTGACTGTGACCTGAGAGGCTGTACTTGCTTTGCATTTGTTGTTGCACTTGGTTGCTATCTGTCATTGTTGTGAAATCTCTGAAAGATTTTATATCCGGATTACATGAACTTGAACTGTATAAAATTGATTTGACTGAAACTGCCGGATTTGAAAGCATGTCTATTCTTTGCTGGAATTACTGAAAGTGAACTATAACTGTGTAGCTCGTCATTATCTTCAGTTCCTTAGTTATTATTGTTACTTGCTGAGTTGGTTGTACTCATACTACACCCTACACTTCGTGTGCAGATCCAGGTGTTCCTGGACATAGCGGGCTGTCTCTTATACACATCTTGCACCGAGGGATTTGTGACTTGGTCCATCCCGTGAAACTGTAAAGTTGAATAATGTGTTGTTAGCTATATGCTTTCTATGTGTTGAAGAAATTTGACTATAAATCATGTTAGAAATCATGTTGAGGCTATGTGATAGTACTGTTGGGATCCACCGAGGTCGCGTACTTGTTGAATTATTTGCTAATTGCTGTCTTCTACTCAGTCATGATTTTTCTTGTGTATTATACCTCAATCTTTTCTGGATATTTGTTGATACACTATGTTATCTTTGTTTGGGCTGATCTTTGAGATTTCTGAGAGCCCGAGAGACTAGAGAGGTTGAGGACTGAGTAAGGCCGAGGGCCTGTCGGTGAGGTAAGGATATTATGGCACGTCAGTTATCCGTGCAAGATATTATAGCACATGAGTTGTCCATGCAGCACGTGAGTTGTCTGTGCAGATTATGGCGCTTGGGATGTAGGAGCCCCTCCGGAGTCTGTACACCCCCAGTAAGTGCGGGTACCCATTGAGTGTGAGTGCTAAGAGCCGAGTGGTTGAGTTGTTGTGATGAGTTGAGTGACTGTGACCTGAGAGGCTGTACTTGCTTTGCATTTGTTGTTGCACTTGGTTGCTATCTGTCATTGTTGTGAAATCTCTGAAAGATTTTATATCCGGATTACATGAACTTGAACTGTATAAAATTGATTTGACTGAAACTGCCGGATTTGAAAGCATGTCTATTCTTTGCTGGAATTACTGAAAGTGAACTATAACTGTGTAGCTCGTCATTATCTTCAGTTCCTTAGTTATTATTGTTACTTGCTGAGTTGGTTGTACTCATACTACACCCTACACTTCGTGTGCAGATCCAGGTGTTCCTGGACATAGCGGGTGTTGATCATTTCGCGCAGTCGATATTCAGGAGATTTTGAGGTATCTGTCGTGTTCTGCAGACCTTTTCTCTCTTTCTCTATCTCCTTGTTTACTATATTAGGTCTCAGACTATTATAGACCGTATTTTCCATACTTGTATTCATATTAGATGCTCATTTACTCACTGACACCAGGTTTTAGGGAGTGTTCGTGTCAGTATTTGTGAAATTTTGTATTGTATTAAATTATTGTATTTTCAAACTTAAGATAAATTATGGTTTATCGAGATTATCGGCTTGCCTAGTATCGAGATAGGCGCCATCACGACATGTTGGGATTTTGGGTCGTGACAGGGTTGCTCTAGTGGTGAGCACCCTCCACTTCTAACCAAGAGCTTGTGAGTTCGAGTCACCCCAAGAGCAAGGTGGGGAGTTCTTGGAGGGAGGGAGCCGAGGGTCAATTGGAAACAGCCTCTCTATCATAGGGTAGGGGTAAGGTCTACGTACACACTACCCTCCCCAGACCCCACTAGTGGGATTATACTGGGTTGTTATTGTTGTTTTTGTTGATGATGAATTTCTTAAAAATCCCACAAAATATCGCCACGAACCGAGCTCACAAAGTCCAAATATAAACGCTCGTTTATATGGTACCTATCTGATCTCCCAATGTGCTGACCGCACACTTTTTGTGCGGTCCTCAGATTCCAAGTTCGGCCACAATCCAAATTGTGCGGTCGCACTTCAGTAGTAACTGCACTACCAGGCTTCAGTAAATAGGCCATAACTTTCGATACATATGTCCAAATGATAAATGGTTTACCTCTATGGAAACTAGATTCAAATGGCTACAACTTTCTTTTTTGGATCATCTCCAACTTCCTTATATATTAAAAGATATAAGCTTCCAAAGTCGTACTATCGAATCTGCAGAATCTTCTTGTTGCGGCCACGAGAGGATTTCTGCGGTCCGCACCTGAGGCTTTGCCTCAGCACTCCAAAATGCCCCCCCCCCCCCGCTCCCGCACCTCTAAAGTTCCAGAACAACATCAGAGTGTCAAAATGTCCAGACTCACTCAAAACTCACCCCGAAACACACCTGAGCCACTCGGGACCCCGTACGACTGTACCAATAAGTCTCAAAACATATTACAGACCTATTCGAGACGTCAAATCACATATAACAACATCAAAATGACGAATCGTACCCTAATTCAAACTTAAAATATTTTAAACCTTTCGATTTCCAAAACTCATGTCAAACCATATCAATTCAACTCGGAATGAACTCAAATTTTGCGTACAAGTCATAAATGGCGTAACGAAGCTACTGAGATTTTCGGAACCGCAACCCGAACCCGAAATCATCAAAGTCAACTTTCGGTCAAACTTAGGAACATTCTAAACCTTCAAGTTTCCAACTTTCGCCAATTGGTATCGAAACCTTCTAGAAATATCCAAATGAAATTCCTACCTAAAGAAATCATCAAAACTCCGATCCGAGGTCGAATACTAAAAGTCAAACTCTCTTCCAAGTTAAAGCTTCAAACACGAAATTCATTCTTCCGAACTAATTACGAAACACCTGAAAACCAAAATCGATGATTCACACACGTCATAATACATCATATGAAGTTATTCAAGACTTCAAATAGTTAAAAGGAGTGTAAATGTTCAAAACGACAAGTCGGGTCGTTACATTCTCCCTCACTTAAACATATGTTCGTCTGCGAACGTGCCAAGAGTTATTTCCAAGCCATCAAATCACTGTACCACCTTACCATGCACATACCCGGGAATGATCCCACGTCGCCCTATTCTATAAAGTCCTCACAACACAACATAACTGAAAATCATTAATTTAACCTTAGCCCAAAAACATGGAGTCCAATTTCTAACATTCAGAATACTTTTCAAGACCCGAATCTCACACCTACACACTGTATAAGTCTGCACAATCTGTATTAAGCCTTAACTATAACGCCAGATGTAATCACATAACATACTACACAACTCTCATACTCGCATACTCGCAACACCCTTCCCGATCACAGTAACTACTCAAAACCAACCAAGTACTAGTATTAAACCCTACATTCCGTATAACCTTGTTCCCAAAACCTTCGTACACTGCCGATAATGAAAGAAACATACAGGAACTTACAACAACTCACCATATCAACATGTCACTGAGCTTCATCCGTTCAACAAGTACCATAGCCAATTATTTAAGCTGAATTCTAAATTATTCTCCCAAATACACCGTAATCAAACCTGATAGTACCCATTCTAGGTCCAATGACTTTATATTATCAAACACAACTATTCCACAGACAATCCACACCAATATAACTCAAGTCACAAACTGCGCAATTTGTGTACCCAAATATGGAAAATGTCTCAAAGAAGAGAACCATTTTACAGGTACAACAAGCACCACCACAACCTCAATGCTTTAAGCTTATCATATATAGTAGAACCAAGACACACGAATCTAATAATGGTAACCAGCTCTCTTAGAGCTTACATTAACATCAACCGCACGGACAACTCACGTGTCAATAACATAAATGTCGGGACCCACACGGATAACTCGCGTGCTAATAATATAAATCGCCTGGCATGGTCACAGGCCTTCAATCAAAGCGTATCATACATAAGCAATCAAATAAGTGCACATGTATATGAAAACTGAAATAAAATTCACATGTTCCTGGATTAGAATAAATAACACGCCATAGAATAGGCATGTGCAATGTGTGCTATCATAACTCAAATCGGCAAGTTAACGCAGAAATAGTAACTACCAAGATAGTTCTCAACAAAGGTACGAATACGAAAAACATTATAACTTTAAGCTTAACAGTTAACTCTAGGCATATCATAGCCTAAGCATTCTTCCGAGTATGAATACTTGTCCCGATACCTGCACATGGGCTCAAACCTCATATATATGTGCACTTATAGCGCATAGCTATCACAAGCGACTAGTGCCTCCACGGAGTTTAAATAAAATACTCACCTCAAACAGGTCGCAACCCTGAAACAATATGTTTCTGAGAACTCCTAGTCTCCAAATTCATAGAACACATGAATCACCGTAACTGGTCCCAACTCCAACACTCGAATGACTAACACATCTTTCATGAACGATCCTCCCACTAGGACTACTTCCAAAATTCTTCCATGCTACATAGAAATAATTTGAATATCAGAAGTCTATCGACCAGGTGAGTACCGCAATACCAATGAACATCCGTAAGTCAAAACACAATGCGCCTTCTGAAATACGCACCCTTCTTAGGGATTATCGGGCAGTTATAATATTCATCTAAATATCTGAAACCGACCATTCTGTCCAGAATCTGTTACCTTCCCTTCATAAATGACCATGTAAATTTTAATCTTGCACAACACGCCACATCTATCATGCCATCATGTTACAAGCACAAGAATCTCATTAACAACCCTGGGTAACCAACAAATTACATACCCGGACATTTAGAAACCTTCCTCTTACTTCCTTCCAGGAGGAAATCACAATACACAACATGTTTCCCATACCTGCAGGAAATATCTGGTTCAAACCATGGTAGAAACCATCAAGAACACTTGAAATCCATTTGCACATAATCAAGCTATCAGAACTAAATTCCTCTAACTCGACCAAGCCATGCAGGTCACCAAACCCAAGAATATTGCCATCAAAACATATGTAGAGACTCACCACATCATAATTACCCAAAAGAACTGAGAATATCATTATCATACTGGTCTAGCCTACTACCTAGTTGTCCTATTTTCTCCGAGTTTCTTCTGAATTACCCTCAAGTTGACACTTCTCCTTATCATAACACTATGATCCTTACCCAAAGCGCACTACAAGACATCCTAACATAAAATTGCATAGCCCTAAGGGACATAAATTACTGTATTCTTCTTAAGCACCCCCATAAGTACCACAACCGAAATGCCCATTCTGAAAATACCTTATGTGAATTTAAAATTGTTCTTTTACCTTTCTTATACTGGAATGTAGAATCCATAGTCATACAGAATTACCACAAGTCCTGGCACCATCAAATGTAAATCTCAAATTTTTATCCATACACAAGTCCGGAGAAATTCTCAATTGCTATATATAAATCTCGAACCCATTAGAACTTTCTCGAGAGTCACCCACTTTGCTCAAATCTAAATTGTACCGCCCAAATGGGCCGAAAGACACATGTCCCATTAGTATAACAACACTCAAAGAAGTAACCCTTCTTTAATACCACTGATCAAATTCATACTCCGTGCGCACTACATCCTTCAGAAATAACAGCTCACTCATCCCATGATTTTCATATACTCCTAAAGTGCAATATAACCCGTATCAAGTAATTTCATTACTCGAGTCCTCCTCAATCTCAACCTCGGTGAGTCATTACTGATCCTTAAATATGCCACAGGAAAAAACCAATACAACATATAACCGTGCAATAAAATCGTAGGTAGCAGACTCCCCCACTTGGCTCAAAGTCATAGATCATGACATTCAATAACTCACAATACCCATACCGTATTACTGCCATGATGCTGCAGTGAGATTCAACTAAATTTTTCACAAGCTCATGCAACGCAACCTGTATAATACCTCAATTCATCTTCTAAGCTTGCCTTTATTTCTCTAGACAGTCAAGTCAACTTTCTCAACCAGATTCAAATTCAAATCTCAACACATACACCCTGCTGGTAGAAAAGAAACTCTCCACTCAATATTATAAAGAACACACTTACGTAGATTACTCCGCAGCAGATAAACCACTTGCTTAGCCTCAAATTGGCATCTTGTTATACCCTTTCGTAGCCACGATTACTACACCATTACTTAATATTCCTGAGTCTGAACTCACAACGAGACATGAAAATCTACGTTGTTCCACAATTATTCAACATGTAAAATCTTTCAACACACTCATAACTCGAGACTACGTCATATCAAGACAGTAATCTGGCACCTAATAGTCCTTTTTACATCTCAAGAAAACTATCCCCGTCACCATCAAACCATATGAACACATTCCGCAGTCATATCAAAATCATCATATAGTCATTCAACCGCTCATCGAGCCACAAATTCCACGCATAGGGAAATTACCGTACGCACAAGTTCTCACGAACGAAACTATCGAGCCTAAGCTGTGGTCTAAACCTGTCCTCAAGTCCTCCAGACTGGCCCATCAGCAACACAAAATATCCATCTCGAACATCGTTCATGGAATCACAAGCCGTCGATGCACAATTGATACCGAGCGCTCACATGCGCACACGAATGCGTGAAAGGAATTCAAAGAGTTATGCTTCAAGCTGAATCAATGTCGCACGATAAGGAAAGAAAGATGGGAAGTTTATCCTAAAATTCCTTGTAGCCGCTCAAAGATAAGTATGGACGTCATCATACCGATCCGCAAGACTCTACTAGACACTTGCTAATGACTTGTAGAACCTATGAATCTAGAGCTCTGATACCAACTTGTTACGACCCAAAATCTAACTAACTGTGATGTCACCTAACCTCACCTGCTAGGTAAGCCAAATAGCAATAATCTGATTCAATTAATATTTAACTGACTCTAATATACTTTCCAAGGATTGGTAGTACAAATCATGAGCTTCTAAGATAAGAATTTACAAGGCTGGCGTAAAATAAAAATACATCATCTGTTTGAAATATACATGAACAGATTAAATATTCTAAAGCTACCATGAACATGAGGCAGATGTGACTGGATTGCCGGTACATCTTCAATGCTAGCTCCCAACATACACAGCAACATCAGCATCAAAAATCTGCACGCAAGGTGCAGAAGTGTAATATGAGTACAACCGACCTCATGTACTCAAAAAGTAACAAACCTAACTGTAGCTTGAAAGTAGTGACGATCTTGTACCAAGGTCAGACTTCACACCAATAACCAATAACATCTCATAACAATACAATTTAAAGCAACACAAGTAATAACTCAATAATAAAATGCTCAACTCGTATACAATTCCGGAAAATAAACACTTTCTTTTCAAGTATAACAGTAAACTCAAATCTTTTTCCGAAATCACCGAAAATATGATTAAGTCTGGAATCTATGATTTTTCTCCAAAACTTTAATGGCAGAGAAGAAATTTCATTATCAGATGGCATGAGGAAAAAGCTTCTCTATGCCTACATATCAAGTATGCATGTAAATTACAAAGCAACACGGTGATGAACTCATGTACACACTCTCTCAGAGTACTCGGTATCACTGTCTCGCTTATCCACTCATCACGCTCAATATTCAACACACTCAGTCACTCGGCACTGTACAAGGCAGATCCAGCCCAAGTATAAATAACAACTCTCGCACAGTCACTCAGTATTGTATATGGACAATCCAGCCCATGGAAGATCCATCCCAAATATATACATAATAACTGACATTCAGTCGCTCAGTATTGTATAAGGTCAATCCAGCCTAGGGGAAGATCCATCCCCAAATATAAATGATTCGGACAAGATTCATTTCCAGGATAGATTCATCCCTCAATATATATGCTTCGGGCAAGTCTGCAC
>AWOL01S0001895.1:48155-59771 GCA_000715115.1 Nicotiana otophora | reverse complement strand
CCCCCCCCCCCTCCGCAGACTCATAAGGGGCTACTTCAGCCCAAGCGCTATAATAAGCCAGATCCATGCATAAGTAAATAAAACTTGCTGCGACGTGCAGCCCGATCCCATAATAATAACCTCACGATCAGGCCCTTGGCCTTACTCAGTCATCACTCTCTCCAGTCTCTCGGGATCACAATGTCATGAAACTATCCTAAAATGATGATATGGTGTATCAATAAATAATAACAGAGACTGAGATATGATATACAATGAAGGAATATGACTGAGTATGAAATTTCAATTTAAACAAATAATTCAACAGCAATATGACCTTTGTGGGTCTCAATAATACTGGCATATAGCATCAGCATGATTTTTAACATGATTCTCAGCTCAATTTCTTTAACATATAAAACTACATGGGTAATGCCAAGATTATTTGACTACACAATTCCACAGAACTAATTACTTCACAAATTCTACGGTATTTCATGCCCACACGCCCGTCACCTAGCATGTGCGTCACCTCCAAACAATTTACATAACACGTATAATTAGGGTCCATACCCTAAGCTCCAAGTTTAGAAATGTTACTAACCTCGAACAAGCCGAATTCAATGCCGAGCAAGATAAGAAATACTCCGAAAATTCCATTATGCGCGTATCAATCTCCACACGCCTTTCTATCTCCTCAACTCAAACCAAACAATTTGTATCTACTCAAACAACGTGCAAATTAATCAGAGTGCCGAAATGTCCAGACTCGCTCAAAACTCACCCCGAAACGCACACGAGTCACTCGAGACCCCGTACGAATGTACCAATAAGTCTCAAAATATATTACGGACCTATTCGAGGCCTCAAATCACATATAACAATATCAAAACAATGAATCATACCATAATTCAAACTTAGAAATTTTTAAACCTTTCGATTTCCAAAACTCGTGCCGAACCATATCAATTCAACTCAGAATGAACTTAAATTTTGCGTATAAGTCATAAATAATGTAAAGAAGCTACTGAGATTTTCAGAACCACAATCCAAACCCGATATCATCAATGTCAACTTTCAGTCAAACTTATGAACATTCCAAACCTTCAAGTTTCCAACTTTCGCCAATTGGTGTCGAACCTTCTAGAAATATCCAAATGAAATTTCGGGCATACGAACCTAATGAAATCATCAAAATTCCGATTCGAGGTCGAATACTAAAAAGTAAACTTGGTCAACTCTTCCAACTTAAAGCTTCAAATATGAAACTCATTCTTTCGAACTAATTTTGAAACACCTGAAAAACCAAAATCGATGATTCACACACGTCATAATACATCATATGAAGCTATTCAAGACTTCAAATAGTTAAAAGGAGTGTAAATATTCAAAACAACAAGTCGGGTCATTACAGTTTGATACTGGCACTTGACGTGTTTGAGCTGTTGAGGTTGAATACAAGAATGAGAAATTCACACCTTTAAATGATTTTGTTTTGGAAGATTATGTAACTTAAAGATTTATCCCATTATTGTTGTGTGCTTCATGTCTACTTATGATTTATTATATTGCTTTATTGGACCTCTAGTAAGTGTCGATGTCGACCCCTCGTCACTACTTCTTCGGGGTTAGGCTAGATACTTACTGGGTACACGTTGATTTACGTACTCATGCTATACCTTTGCAGTAAATGTGCAGGATTTGACACGTTCAATTGGTGGTAATCTTGGCACGTAGGCGCATCTACTGAGGAAACTTTAGGGTAAGCTGCATTTCAGACTACGTATCGCAGCCCACAGAGTCTCCATCATACTATTTACTATATCTTGTCTTATTTACATTCTGGACAGATGTTATATTATTACCGTACACCTTAGTAAATGCTCATACACTTGTGACACCGGGTTTTGGGATGTTCTAAATATGGTTGTGATTTTAATTAGCATTTACACACTTTTATTATCATTTCTATTTAAGTGTAAGTGTCCATGATTTTAATGCATAGATTTCCTGATCTAATAAAATTCACAATTTCGGAAATAATAAAATGCATAATCAAGTTGGTAGTTTGCCGTTGGCTTGCCTATCGGTGACGCTGGGCGCCATCACGGCCTATAGTGAGTTTTAGGTCGTGACAGTTACCCAAAATATTGAGTAATCCATTATGAAGTTTTCTTTGTGCATGCCATACATATGGTGTGGTATGCTAATATTGGGATTTATGTAATAGTCTATGAAGTTGTCTTTTGCATATCGTTATGTTTTCATTGGTCTTGTTATGTTATGCCGATGTTATGGAATCTCCTATATTAATGAACTATTGTTATGAAACTATTGATATTTCTATAATGTTTTCTTTGAATCTTTTTTTTTTGAGACATAAAACTTAAGAATAGTTTGATGCATATTAAGAAGATAATACAGACACACTATAATAAGTAAAAAATAAACAATCCAATTGCCTTTGATTAAATTGATGGTACTCTGCATTCTAAGCAGGAATATGTAACGACACAACTTGTCGTTTTAAGAATTAACGCCATGTTCAGTGACTTAAGGTCTCGAGTAGCTTCGTAATATGTATTATGACCCGCGGGTGTGGTCGAATTTGATTTTCAGAAGATTTAGAATTAAATTAAAAGAACAATTCTTATTTAGAAGCTTAAATGGAAAGAGTTGACCGGAGAGTTGACTTTTGAGCAAACGACCCCGAAATAAAATTTTATGATGTCAATAGCTTCGTATGGTAATTTCGGATCAAGGTGTATGTTCGAATTTGGATTTGGAAGTCCGTAGGTCAATTTGACGTATTTTGGCGAAAGTTGAAAAATGGAAGATTTTTGGAAAGTCCGACCAAAGGTTGAATTTTTGATAACGAGGTCGGATTTCGATTTTGAAAATTTATATAGCTCCATTTCGTCATTTATGACTTGTGTACAAAATTTTAAAGTCATTCCGGATTGATTTGATACGTTTCGGCGCAAAATATAGAAGTTGGAAGAGTTGAAAACTCATAATTCTATTCGATGCGCGATTCGTAATTCCGGCGTTGTTTGACATGATTTGAAGCCACGACTAAGTTCGTATTGTATTTTGGGACGTGTTGATATATTTGGTTGAGGTTCCGAGGGCCTCGGGTGGATTTCGGAAGGTTAACAGATCAAATTAGAACAGTGCCCGTAAAAGCGTGAAAAGTATCCGCAGAAGCGTGAACAGTGCTCGTAGAAGCGAAACTGGGCAGAAACATAAGAACCAAAAATCAGTCACTTTGCCATTTCATTTTGGAATTTTCGGAGCTCGGTTCTTGGGCGATTTTGAGTATTTTTTCACGATTTCAACTCAAGTAAGTATTCTATATTCTAAAGTGATTATATTTCATGAATCCATGGTTATATTCATCGTTTAATTCGGATTTAAATTGAGAAAACCAAGATTTTTGTAAAATCCTTCAAAAACAAAAATTTAAGATTTAGAGGTCGAGTTATTATCGGAATTTGATAAAATTTGCATGGTTAAACTTGTATCGGAATGGGTTTTCGGATTTCATGAAAATTATGTCGGGTTCCGAGAGACGAACCCCGCGTTGACTTTTGTTGACTTTTTAGAATAAATTTTTAAGTCGGCGTATTATTATTCGAAATTCTTTCCGATGATGTTTAATGAGGTTATACAATTAATTTGGATAGATTTAAGAGGTCCGGAGGTCAATTCAAGCAAGAAGGCGATTTTGGAATATCGGCATAACTTCGAAAAGGAAAGTATCTTACCTAACCTCGAGTGGGGAAATTACCCCTTAGGCATCGAGTCTTATGTGCCATTTATGAAATGTGAAAAGCCGTGTACGCGACGAGTACGTACTCGGGCTTATATGCGCAAATTTTATTGGTTAAAGTCTTAGGCATTATTGTATAGTAATTGGATAATCGTTGGCATTTATTAAATCATCTATTTGCCATGCCTAAATTCTTGTTTGTTGAATTTATTTTTATATAAAAATTTGATATGATTGTTATTTGAATATTTATGTAATTCTCTGAGTTTGTTGGTTTGATATTTCTTGGAATTTAATCTCATTACGAATTTTCTCTATGCAAATAATTAATTAAATGAGCTTAAGAAGAAGTATTAATATAATTATCAAAATTTGGATTAATGAAGGTGTTGCCCTATGCTGATTATTTTCTATCTTTGTTGATTGTTTTTGAGGTTTTATATACATTGTGTGGAGTCTTGGGCTATTTGTTGTGAAATTAATTGATTTTATTATATCTTTGGAATTGGTTGTGGCCATTGGGCAAATTGTGATATGAATTGATTTTGTTACGTTACCGTGATAATATTCCGTATAAATTATTGTATGAATTGAGTTATTATTTTGAGGATATAAGGGTGGTATTTTACTGTTGATATTATGTGCGCATAAGGGAGGCATTTCATTGTTGTTATGTGTGTTGGGATATTGTCTGGGCGGAGCGATAAGGGTGGCTATAGGAGCGATAAGGGTGGCTATATGAGAGATAAGGGTGGCTATTGATATTGTCAGGGCAGAGGGATAAGGGAGGTTATTATAGGAGTGATAAGGGTGGTTATAGGAGAGATAAGAGTGGATATTATCAGGGATGATATGTGATGATGTGGAGTGGTTACATTGGTAATTTTTATATGATGTTGTGATTTTCCTTGTGTTTAGTTTTATACCTTGTGCAATTTGTCTTGTTGTTGGTAAATTGATAATAGTCTGATTTATGTTAAAATTTGGAGCATGTGGCTATTGCCAGGCGGATTATGAAGAGAAATGTGGGCACGAGGTGCCGTGAGTAAATAATGATGATATTGGCACATGAATTGTCTGTGCAGTTGAGATATGAAACGTGGGCACGAAGTGCAGGGGAAAATATGATAGTTTTATTATTGGCACGTGAATTGTCCGTGCATATGTGATATGAAAAATGGGCACGAGGTGCCGAAGAACTATGATGATTTAATTGTGAAGTTTCGTGGAAATATGAAAGTGGGCCGAAAACCGTATTTTATGATTTTTAAATGAGGGTCACTGGATGACTTTTATTCGAAAGATATTTATTTGAGAAAAATATATTTTTTTAAGAGATTTATTGAAAGAATTATATTTGAAGAATATTTATTTGAGAAATATTTATTAAGAGAGATTTATTGGAAGAATTATATGTGAAAGATATTTATTTGATGGATTTGATTTAATTGGGTGTACTTATATTTACTATTTATTGCGCAATATTAATGGTGTTCTTGTTGCCCGGATGTGCATATCACTGATTGATTTGTGTTGCCCTTATTGTTATTTGTTTCCTATTATTCTGTATACTATATTGCACATGTTATTATACTAATGAATGTTTTAACTGTACCTCGTCTCTACTCCACTAAGGTTAGTCTTGATACTTACTGGGTACCGACTATGGTGTACTCATACTACACTTCTGCACATTTTTGCGCAGAGCCAAGTATTGAAGATATCGGACTCGGACAGAGTTAGAGTGGGATCGCAAGGATTCAAGGTAGAACTACTTGTTCGTCGCAGTTCCTTGGAGTCTTTTCATTTTTATTCTACTGTAAATTATTGTTCAAACAGTACTGAGTATTCAATCCTTGGGATCATTTTATGTATTCAGTTAGAGTTCGTGACTCAGTATTATCAGTCTTGGGAGGTTGTTTGTAACTATTTCATTGTTAGTTTCTATAAAGAAAATAAAATAAAAAATAAAAATGGCTTGAAATGTGATTATAATCGACTTACCTAGTCTTAGAGACTAGGCACCATCATGACGCCTGAAGTGGAATTTTGGATCGTGACAGAATATGCATTTAATAATTTGCCAACTCCTTCTCAGTTTAAATATCATCCAGAAATATAAAAATTAAAATAGTAGATAACATGCATGTGACTCACAAAGCAAATCATACGAGATCAATTTAAAATGAAAGAGTATATACAACGAATATCCATCTATAGGAACTCAAGGAATTAAGATGACCAGATGAAACATAAGACTTTGTCAATATATGATAACGGTTTGACACTTAGAACTAGACTTTTCAATTAACATCCAACAATACAGACAAAATATTCAGTTCATAAAGGGATAAATAATTTTAATTAATAATCAAACTGAACAATTTTTTAATATCTTCATCCATATAAACACTCTAGCTGACATAACAGATCAAATAACACTTGTTTCATTGTCCCCTTCAACCCCTACTCCACTTTCATTTATAAACGAATTTGAAGATGATTCTTCACTGTCAGCATTTTCTTCTTGGAACCCATTGAACGCTGATATGCCCTCATCATAAGATTTGAAAGCCTTAAAGATGCTTCATTTAAAACATATAACCATAGGATCACACTTACACCAAGAGTTGTATAATCTGAGCCTCTTACCACGAAATACCACATACACTTTCGATTTCGATATATTATCAGCTTGACAATTTTTTTTGAAATCATTGAACATTGCTATAACTTCATCATACGATTTGAAAACATGAAAGATGCTACTCTTGACACTAATAACCATAGGAGCACACGGATGCCAAGAGTTGTATAATTTAGGCCTCTTACCACGAAATACAACATAAACTTTCGAAGCATTATTCTTCTTCCTGTTAACCATTCCTTAATCTAACCCTTCACACTAAAAGAAAGATAAGAGATGAAGAAAAGTGGAAAATAAAGATGGAAAAAAAAATGGGGGCTGAAAAAGCCTTTTAGGTGCATCATTATATATTTAAGGAATTAGGATTAGAAAGTCACCAATGCAAGATGAGTATAGTAGTGTACGTATCTACGTAATTTCTCTGGTATAGTATGTATATATGTCAATGTATTTCATTTTGTATAGTATGTGTATATATGCATTGAGTGGTTTATGGAAAATGATGTAGTCATGTATATGTATATGAGATATGTACCTTGGAAAGGTAAATACAATTAAAATAATGAGAAAGAGTTGCCCAAAAATTTGAATTGAAATAAAAATCCGCCAAAGGAAAGGGATGGGAAAAGTATATGCCCAATTATCCATTATGCCTTCGAAACACGTGTGAAGTTACCATAATGCACCATTTGGGACAGTTGGACCATTATTAGTGTGACCAAATATATTTTTCGAAGTGAGAAAATTATCATGGAAAAGACTCGACTACGTTAACATCAATTTAAGATGATAGCATATACAATAATTGATATTTAGTAGATAGACTAGTATGGATAGACCCTGATGTGCACGGGCCCAAAAACACTGCTAAATAATGGAGTATAAATTTTAAAAGGAGCTTATTTCATGATTAAATTTTTTGCCTAATTTATATGTACATACTATAATTTTTTACCTACAATATCAAGTTGTTTTAAATAATATAAAAATTAGCCCTGAGAACTTTGCTTAGTAAAGTTGTCAAAAAAATAAAAAAAAATTATAAATAGGTTCTCAGGTAACATTATTTTCCTCTCCCATTCAAATTTAAGGTTTAAGTATATCTATTAAGAAAATCATTTAATAGAATTAATATAAGAATTTTAATCGAGTTATATCTTCTAAAATTTATCTTTATATATCCTCAGTTTTTTAAGATTATTTATTGGATCAAGGATAGATTTAAAAAAACTAACTAATACTTTCTTGGTTTCTCAAAGCAACAATAGATAGATATAGCTTCTACAACATTAAACTTAAATCGATTAATTTTTTTAAAAAATAAAATTAGTTTTAAATTTAGTAAATGAGTTAAAACTAAAATGGACAATGTGATGAAGGAAAAGTGGGTAGGTCAAATTTTGTTTTCGGTGTAGCTCCTCATTACTTACTTTATTTTGAGTTAGATTCTCATTAATGAAAGTCATTTTGAGCTCTTTTTAGTAATTATACATTCTCTGTAAGCACCATAGTATACTTAATGCTCCAGCTGCAACTCTGCGACGTTCTCTCTTGTGTTCCACATCTAAGTATATCGTTTCCTTGTTATTCCTAAAATTTCTGTATATTTTATTTTTTCCCAAAATTATACTCTAATTTTAATAAGCATACTTGAATAATTGGCAAGGCACTTTCTTTATTTCAAACCCCAACTTTATAACAAATGCATTATTGTGCATTAATGTTTACTTGATTTGAGCTCTGCAACTTTGAAGTTGCAGCTGATGGCAATTAAATATATGATGAAACTATTGTTAGCTAGTTGGATGGCAGGGAAGACTTTACTTCATTTTGTTAAATTTCGGAGTTCGAAAAATCTGCCAACTTTCCCAATAGTTTAGCTTGTTTGTTATTTTTAAGTGTAAAAATGTAACTGTAAAATTTGGTAAAAGAAAAAAGCAAAGAAGAGAAAGATGAAAACACGTGCTTCAAAGACTTTCATTTTGAAGCTGCGTGTGAAATTGGACATGGAGAGAAGGCCACGTTCGACAAAGAGGGCCACGTTCCGCCCACAGTAGCTCACAGCAGAGCAGTCATGCCAAGATTAGCTAATGAAATGACAAAAGTACCATCCCTTCACATTATAATTTCAGGAAGCACACATATTGACCTTGAGGTGCATTTTATTCCCTCTTATTAATAATTAGTAAGACAGTTGTAAATGCTTGAATTAAAAAGAAGAAGACAAGGAATTGAATTGACATAATTACCCATAGCAAATTACATGAGTAAACTAAATATGTGGATGATATGCATTCTACGGAAACGACCTATTTATTGCTACGAAGTTGAGCCGTTGGAGGTCTAAAAGTCTAAGCCATTTTCTTGTAAGCTAGCGTTTGGACATAAATTTTTTTGGTTGGAACTTTAAAAAAAAAAATTTAAAGTTGTATTAAAAATAAATTTTAAAAGTTAAAATTGTATTTGGACATACATTTTATTTGAATGTGATCAAGGAAAAGTGGAGCTTCAATTATGCACTGCAGACCTATCCAGGCGACCCTCATTTTGGAGCTTCAATTATGCGATCAGTTTTGCGGACCGCATACGTGTTATGCGATCGCATAACTGCGTCGGGGCTTCCATTTTTTCTAATTTTTGACCCGACCCAACTTCGATTTATAGCCCTTGAAGCTCATTTTGGAGTAAAAATCTGACATTTTAGAGAGAAGGGAGAGTGTTTTAGAGAGAGGAAGAAGCTCAAGTGCTTTGTTCATCACGATCTTGTTCAAGCTTTGAAATCCAACAAGGAAATATCACAAGATCTTCACCCAAGAGGTAAGGTTCTAACCCCTAGTCTTCAATTTCGAGTTTGGATAAAAATGGGTGATTAAGAGTATGATTCTTGGGTGTAAGAGTATTATTTATATGCATCAATAAGGTTTATGGAAAGATTGTTGAGTTCAAATGGGTAAAGATTTGGTTGAAAATGGTAGAAATCTTCAAAGACTTTAATTGCAAATTTGAGGGTCGAGTTGATGTCGGAATTTAGTAAAATTTATATGGTTGAACTCGTGGTTGGATGGGCTTTCATATTTTGTAACTTTTGTCGGGTTCTAAGACGTGGGTCCCACGTGCGATTTTTGAGTTAATTTCGAATTTTTATTGGAAAATTAGTATTTTCTTATGGAATTAATTACAATAATTGGTATTGACTTAATCAAATTAAGTGTGGCTAGATACAAGGCTTTTGGAGACCAATTCTCGTGGCAAGGGCATAGCGGAATAAAAAATTACACGGTTTGAGGTAAGTAATATTTTTAAATTTGGTCCTGAGGGTATGAAACCCCAGATTATTTGTTATGTGATTGGTTTGGAGGTGACGCATATGTTAGGTGACGGGCGTGTGGGCATGCATCGTAGGAATTGTGACTTGGTCAATTCCATGGAACTGTGTAGTTGAAAATATCTGTTGCTATTCGTACATTTTTTCACGTGTTAGAGAAATGGATCTATGAATCATGTTAAATCATACGTTTACAATGTTGGGACCCACAAAGGTCGTATACTTGTGGAATTATCTGCTAAATTATTGTTTTGCACTCACTCACAGTTTTATTTGCATATTTTTACCTCAGTATCTCTTATTCATTATTGATGCATCATATCATTGTTGTCCGGCTGCTTATCATGATTTCTGAGAGCCCGATAGACTGGAGAGGTTGATGATTGAGTGAGGCCGAGGGCCTAATTGTGAGGATATTTATGGGATCGAGTTGCACGCCGCAGTATGTTCTATTGATTTATTCCATGATTGGATTAATATAGCGCTTGGGGTGAAGGAGCTCATCCGGAGTCTGTACAAACCCCTGTGAGCGCAGGTACCTACTGAGTACGAGTGCTGAGTGACTGTGAGGAATGAGTTACTGTGATGAAAGAGTGACTATGAGGTTGGTGTGAATAGGAGGACTGAGTGACTGTTACTCTGAGAGGATGCATTGATTGCATTATTTACTGCGTTTCAGCTGTCATATATCACTATGTTGGAAATTTCAGAAAAACATTATTTTCTGTGTCAGTCAAATTTGATATGAAATTTCTGTAAAATTTTAAATGCTGCTCTTGAGAGCATGCCTACCCTTTTATGTTGGAAAGTACTATATTTGGACTTAGTTGAGAAGCTCGTCACTACTTTCAGTTCTTTATTTATTATTTTTACTTACTGAGTTGGTTGTACTCATACTACACCCTGCACTTCGTGTGCAGATCCAGATGATCCTGGACACATTGGGCGTTGATTCTGCCACACAGTTGATTTTTCGAAGATTTAGAGGTAGCTGCTATGTTTCACAGACCTTGTCTC
Source organism: Nicotiana otophora (assembly GCA_000715115.1). NCBI lineage: Eukaryota > Viridiplantae > Streptophyta > Magnoliopsida > Solanales > Solanaceae > Nicotiana > Nicotiana otophora. The sequence continues at coordinate 49,031 of AWOL01S0001895.1, read as the reverse complement.
TCCTTCCCTATCCTTTTGTTTATTGTATTTGGTCTCAGATTATTATAGACCGAATTTTTCCAAACTTGTAATGCATAGATGCTCCTGTACTCAGTGACACCAGGTTTTGGGAGTAAATTTATTTTCAGTATTGGTGAGAGTTTTTCCATTAAATTAATTATTATATTTTCAGTATTTAAAAGAAATTGTGGGTTATTGATGTTGTCGGTTTGTCTAGTATCGAGATAGGCGCCATCACGACGTGTGAGATTTTTGGATCGTGACAATTATTGAACTCAAAAAAGAGTACAATAGAAATCCATCGACACAATTTGTTTGCCATATATTCTTTGGACTCAAAATTTAAGCAAAACAGGCCAAAGACACATAAACTATAACATGTATAAAGTAGAAAAATGATTCTACCATAATAACAGTAAAATGATAAGAATCTAAATACAAAAATAATGCATAAATATAGAAATATATTAGTTTTTCGGAATGTACATTGCACGTGTATGTCGAGTATGTTGCATAAGTCATTTGCATGTCCAAATTTTTAAATAGCATGATAGGTGTATTTCTTTCAAACTAACATGTTCAAGGAAGCATAAATATATCTAGTTTCTTATTAGTATTTGTAGCCACATAAGTGTGTATGCGTGTGCATATGCATGTGCATGTGTATTATGAGCACCTAATTTTTGACCGTGCTTGAATTTTCACCCACTCATTTTACCAATACCACACTTTGTCCCAACTCTACTTTACCTTGTCCCCCATGCTTGTCCCCCATTCTTGTCCCCACTCACAACCCCCCACATCTTCCCTATTCCCTAAAGAAGAAGGAACGAATCCCTCCCCCTTTACAAATAACCTAGTCGTAGCTCCCCCTCC
>AWOL01S0001895.1:27191-37617 GCA_000715115.1 Nicotiana otophora | reverse complement strand
TAAGAGACAGCCTTCCCCCATTCCAAGAGGACTATCTCATTTTTACTCTTACTCATTTCATTCTCACGGCTGAAACACACAGATTCACATCTCTGAAAATACACATACCCAAAAGCACTTAGCAACAAAAAAAAAAGAAGAGAAGGATAGTAAAAAATGTAACAGCCGCGACTTATTTGCTTCCTCCAAAAGATCACCCAAATACGATTTTCTTTTCTCTATTTTCTGGCCATGTAAGAGCTCAAAACTCCAGCTCTTTTAATAAACTTCTCACCTCCAAAACAAGATAAATAGCTAAAGCTTCTGAGTCAAGTCGAGGTTTCTCTTTGGTTCAAAGTCAAGGTCGTTAGTCGAAGTTTCGGTTGAAAGTTTTGTCTTCAAGTCAGAGCAACTTGTACTGCCGAATTTTTCACTTGGAGCTTTGTTTGATAAATCAAATACAGAAGAAAGTCATCGAGGTTCAGCTTTTATGTTTCATCTATTAATTTGATATTTTCACCATAGCATGCTCTGGTTTCATCTTCATGCACGTTCCTGCCTTAATTCGTTGAATACGTGCTTATATGTTGGTTCATATTGAGTTGCTGGTATTTATTAGAATTTTATTTTATTTTTTTTCTTTTTATCTTGTTGAAATAGCTCATTAGCTTTCGTTGTACTTCATGATTAGATTGGAAGATGGAGGATCTGTTTTGATGAGAGTTAGTGATAAAACCATGACTTAAAATAAGTAGTAAGTTTATTAAAAGAATATGTACGTATTAGATTCTAGAAGTGAAGTCTTGAGAATATATGTTAGGTTAGTGTATTAGTTGTTTCTTTAATATTGACTGGAAGTTCTTTTAGCTGCAGTAGAAACGAATTTAATGTTGAGAAAGAATGTTGAGTTATATTTAGTGACTTATTAATAATAATTAATTTCGTACATTTCTTTCACAAATAATTTCATAATTGATGACTTTACAACAATCCCAAAATTAGTTTAGGAAAATAATTTTTGAGTATGTTAGAATGCTTTAAGCACGCTCTTAATTAATCAATTCATTGTGATTATGTATATGTTCATGTGACATAATTACGATTTCCAAACCTAAAATCAAGGTATGCGTTTGCGCGACTGACCGAACAATCTTGAATTAATAAAGTGTTATTAGTCGTGTACACGTACGTGTGGTGTGACTTTGACATAACAAACAAAATGAATACACGTACGCATGATTCGTTTTCAAGATAATTCCATAATTACAAATAGTTAGCAATAAAAGAGGAAATAGGTATAATATGATAATCATATAAATCACAATTTATCCAAAATTAATCCAAGCCAAGTTGTAGTCAATAAAGCGACCGTGCTAGAACCACAGGACTCGGGGAATGCCTTACACCTTCTCCCCGGTCAACAGAATTTCTTACATGGACTTTGTTTTTGTAGACCAATAATAATGGAGTCAAACTTTCTTTTGACTAGGGATTCAAATAAAAGGTGACTTGGAACACCCAAAAATCAATTCCAAGTGGCGACTCTGTAAATAAAATAATCCCTACTCAAATTTGTTACTTTAATTGGAAAAACTCTTTAACCCACCATCCATAACACATATCTTTTCGGGGGTAGAAAAGGGGTGTGACATATATATATACATATATATATAGAGAGAGAGAGAGGAAGCAAGAGAATAAGAGAAACGTAAATAATATAATGGATTTGACAATGTACTTAATTATGTGGCGAAAGATTATTTGATATTAAATAATTCAAGTGTTCAGTAATTGGTGTATCATTTTCTATGGAGTCAAACTAATACTAATAATGTTTTGCTTTCACCAAATTCAAGCCTTAAACAATATCTAAACATTATAGGAAGCAAATTAATAACTCCTTTTTTCCCCATGAAATAGGAAAATATTTTTTCAATGTGTTTCATCTCCCTTTATAATCAGCATTCTCTATCTTACAATTGCCACATGTTGCACTATTATTATGACGTTCACTCTCTTATAGCATTTTTTGCAAATTAAAAGAATATCTTGGCCTATCTTTATTTATGATATATCTTCACGTTGAACCTATAATATTATTTTCATACATGCTATCAAATTGTATATCAAAAAACCTATTTCATTTGGTAAAACAAATAACGACCATAATAACTGTAATTATCCCTAATCTTAATATGCATGCAACACATACATTATACTTATGATCTCATGATCATCTATACTAACATTATACATATTAAACTTCGTATATCATAAGCATGGATAACTAAAGAATAAATAAAGTAAAAAAATTAGAACCTGATTTTTTATTGCCACTTTCTTCTCATCAAATCATTCGTTGATGTTTTGTATTTGGCAATTCGTTGTAAAATCTGCAATGATTTGAACTTTCTGCAATAATTATCTGCTTTAATTTTTTCTCGAGAATCCATGTAGTAAGATACTGGGCAGTTAACTTTACCTTCTAGCATCATTCGAAGTGATTCATCTTAAAGAAGGCTTCAAACGTTACTTTCTCCTTTTACTTCTTTCTTTGTCGATATTTTCCAAACGTAACTTTTGCAAGGCGATCACTCCAAAAAATTGCATTTAAAGTTAACTCATGTATTATCTTAGTAATCAATTGTTGCATTAGATTGGTAATGAGTCTAACAGCAAACATGTTCTTCATCGGAAAGTTGTAAGTCGTAACTCATTGTGGCTGTTATATGACACAATGATCAATAATAAAAGAATTGTACTACACCCTCGATCTCAAATTACCTATCGTGTTTCTCTTTTACACGTCCCTTAAAAGTATTAATTAGGAAAGGGAATAGACTATTTTACCGTTATTTATGCCGTAAGATAAAATCTCTAGCTCTTCATTGAATATTTCTTCTATTTATTTATGTGTTATCTTAATCTTCAAGAACAATTATTATTAATGGTAAAAAATGAAAAAAATAATCAATTTTGTTTTGAACTTCTAAAATGACAAATAATTTGAGACAACTATTTTTAGTAACCACGACTGATAATATGAGACGGGGAGTAATTAATAACAGTTTTATCAATACCAAGAAAGTCATAATAAGTTTTCCAAGTGGTAGACAAAACCAAATTAATTTGAAGCATCGAATTGACTTCGTCATCAAATTGCAATTACTATTGTATGCTCCTTCGCTAATCTTCTTTCTCCTTTATCAACCAACAATAATTCTCGTTGAGTTTTTCAAGTCTCTTCATACTTTGATATATATGACTTGCAGAACATAGAAGACTCCTTTGAAAACTATCCTAAAATTATTGTAGGAATAGTAAAAGTAATGGTCTGGAGGAAGAACTAACAGATAATACCATTAAGATTAAAATTGTGCACTATCGAGTGTCATATTAAGATGCATTTAACTAATAGATGTTAAATTCACGAGTACCTGTAGGTAATTTTTCTCAGATTTGATATGCATGTAAGCAGTGCCGGCCAAGGGTAAGGCTGCTAAAGCAGCTGCTTTGGGCCTCATAATTTTGGGGCCCCAAATTTTTCTAATTGGTTATATATTAATTTATTTTTAGAAGAATATTTAGTGTTTTAAATGAGAGTACAGATTTTCATAGTAAAAAAGTAGGATTAAATTGTTGATCATAAATTGAGAAAAAATATCTTTTTAGGAATCACTCTCTAGAACATAAATTGAGAAATGATTCGATTATTAATTCATAACTCAATAAAGGTTAAAACCTTAATACATTCCCACAACGTGTATATCTCAAGAGAAATTAAATGGATTAGATAAAATTATTAATAACTTTGCATATGAAAAACTAGAAATACAGAATTTAAATGAAATTATATATGAATTTTTCTTTTTATATAAAAAAAAAAACCTCTCATTAAAATTTTGTTTTAGACCTCCATATTTATTGAGCCGCCCTTGCATGTAAGCAAATGATTTTTTTCAATTATACGGTACTGATTACTTATTGGGTTAAGATGATTTTGGGAACACTTCTTCACCAGTATACGTAGCAGGATATATTTCATATACCATCGTCCTTCGATGGAGAAGTCGGACCACTTTATGCTTACATATGGAAGACTTGATGATAGGCATATGCATGGTTTAATTAAGAAACTAATCTCGAGAAATATCTACTACTATCAAAAGATTAGGAGTAAGCAACGTCACAGCCTTTTGAAAAGACACCAACACAATTGTTTTTCATTTTTTATTTATATATAATAACTTAGACGGATTAATATATTTCCAGCAAATTAGTGAAAAGTCTATAAGAGTAAGCGATGCATGAAAGATATAACAATCAAGCCTGATATATGTACATGTTATGTCGATCAGAAATGCTATAAAATGTACGAATACTCACGAAAGTACGGATGTGTCTTGGGGTACACAATATGTCTCATTTAGACAAGGTGAATTGCTATGATGGTAAGCACCCTTCACTTCCAACCAAAAAGGTTGTGAGTTCGAGTCATCCCAAGAGCAAGGTGGGAAGTTTTTGGAGGGAAAGATGCCGAGAGTCATTTGGAAACAGCCTCTCTACCCCAGGGTAGGGGTAAAGTCTGCCTACACACTACCCTCCCCAGACTCCACGAGTGGAATTATACAGGATGGTTGTTGTTGTTGTATACTCTCTCGCTCTCCAAGAGATTTGAGAGGTTCAATCCTTCCGCTTTCTATTTGAAAGTATCCAACAACGTTTTGAAAAAGCATTTTAATTTCAAGTTCCACCATAACTACACTGCTTATCAAGGCCGCCACTTATAGTTGTGATAAATCTTTGTATGATTTGGTCATTTAGTCAAAATTTAGAAATAAAAAACTTAATGATAGAAAGTATTTTATCCTGCTTGATACGCTTATTAGTCACTTACCCGGGGTGAATTTAAATTGGTCGAACTAATTACACCAAAAAAGAATGACGATATCACAACAAGCAATCCTGACCCTTCCTCTTTGGCCAAACTTCTAAAATTTGCTTATTTTGATAAGTATTTTTTTCAAAAGTGTTTTGCAAAAAAGTACTTTTAGTAAAAATCGGTTTGTGTTTGATTAATTAATTTGAAAAATACTTTTGAGCAGTAATTAGTGTTTGGCCAAACTTTTAAAAACTGCTTATAAGTGTATTTTTTTTAAAAATAATTCTTAGAAAAGTGCTTTTGGAGAGAAGCTATATTTTTTTGTTTTTTAAAATCTGACACTTTTTTTTCTTCTAACAAGCTTGGCCAAACATCTAAAATTTTGGCCAAAATTATTTTTGGCAAAAAACAAAAAATTGGCCAAACATACTAGAAATATAACTTGCCTTCTTCCGACCTTTTCTATATATCAGTATATTTTTTATGTACTGTATCATTTTCAGAGTATATGCTTTTTATTATTTCTAGACCTTAGCACATATACACGTGTCCCCCTTGCAGAACTTTCCTAATTCCTGTTAAATCCATTCCTCCTAATTACAGAATCTCTTTATAATAAACAGATCCATTTTGCAAGTTCGTTATTACGGATAGTTCCTACAAAGGATCGGACTAATGACGTATACAATACTTGAATTCTCGATGTAGATGCTACATAGTTAGTTCTCATCCTTCAGAGACTATGAGTGTAATAAGAGAAAGTTCTAATGATTTCGAGGTAACTCAAAAATAAAGGCATTTGTGGGTTCAATGCGAAAATTGTTATGGATTAAATTATAAGAAATTCTTGAAATCAAAAATGAATATTTGTGAACAATGTGGATATCATTTGAAAATGAGACATCGGGGGCATAATACCTATTAGGCAACCCCCGAAGTTTAAAAGTCATGGCTACCTCCACTCGGGGACTGTTATCTTGGGCAAGCCCAGATAACTTGGGAAAGCAAGTCCATTGGGCGACTCCTGAACTAAAAGGCTACGGCCATATTAACACGGCTCGGAGACGTCCAAGACCCGTAACAAAAACTAGGCCTTCGAAAAAGAAAATTTTTTCATAACTGGTTCTAAAAGCTACCCTCAGCAAACTTTAATCCGAATTACTTACTTTGGGAAAACGTTTCCGGTAACACCAAACTCCTAAGACGCCTTAAAATGGAATAATGTAAAGGCGAGGTTTGTTTGAACCTTCGAACATAACCTAAGTTACTTCATTCTAAGGCATTTCGATCTTTCTGGACACAAATGATAAAACAAAGGAAAAATTCGAAAGCTGAAAGGGAAAGAAAGCCTTATACATATTTACCCAAAATTCTTTTTACAATGGCCAAATGGCCCCGATACAGAAATTTACAATGGCCAAAACAGCAAAGACAAAACGTTTAAAAAGATACTAAGTGGCCTAATCTTCATCGGGAGCCACGTCGTCGCCTTCGGGCTCATCAGAGTCTTTAGATCCTTCTGAATCCTCCTCCTCGTGATACGCTAGCTTCCTGGACTTGGCCTCAGATATCTTGGCATTCTGGATCTCAGCCAGCAGGTCGAAGCTCTAAGCTTGAACTCCTTCGAGGGCCTCTCTTAGGGATTGCCACTTCATGTGCTCCATCAAGTTTCTCACTTAGACCTGAACCGCCTCAGCATCGGCTTTATGCCGATCCACCCGCTCATCAACCTCGTCCTTAACCGCAACAACCTCCGACTTGGCCACCCAGAGTTCTTTGGCCAGATTTTCTTGACCGGAGATTGCCGAGATCAGTTAAGACTGGAGATCCTCGATTATCTTGGCATGTACCAAGGCTTTTTCTTTTACAGTCCGGAGCTGGACCTCAGTCGAAGCTAGTTGTTCTCGGGTGGTCTCCTTTTCCGAGGCCAGACGGTCCATATTTTTCTTCCATTCTTTGGCCTCAACCTTCACCGTGTCGACCTCCACCTGGAGCCGCTCGATCTGGTCAAGTCTCTTTTGAACCAGTGGGTTCGGGTCGTTAGCCATTGTGTCTGAATCATCATCACTAAATTCGAATATATGTCTTACCTGCTCGACCAGATCGGCATGCTCCTTCCGACCCGCTTCTAACTCGGCCTAGAACTTCTCATTGAGGAGCTTGTAAACATCTCTCTTCTCGGTGAGCTCTCGAGCCTAGGCCTCGTGTTGGTATAATTCCTCTCGGTAATGGAGGAAAGTTTCATGATGGAGCACCGAGGCCTACAAACACAAAGAAGAATGTTATGATTATTCACAATTTAATTTAAGTACGTCATAGAAAAGCTTTCGAAGTTACCCGATTCAATGCATGTTGAGCCTCGTTGAAAAGGCAGGGGACCTCCACCTCGTCCATTTTGGTTGATCCTCTTCGGTCACCAGGCATCAGAGATAGCTGACAACCCCACGGGGGTGGAGAGAACCCGAGCGTCCTCCGGTATGGATATAACTATTGACCTCTTTCGATCAGGATTTGTACTCGGGGCTGGGAACCGGTCAACTAATCTCGGACTGGAAGAAGATCCACTATTTCTCGAAGATGGCATCTTCTTTGGTATCGATAAGTCACCTAACCTGATGACATTTTTCGAGGTGGTGGAATCCATACTGTCGAAGAAGTTGTTGAAGGAATCGACCGCCCCTTGAGGACCTTCATTTGGGTGTCCTTTCAGCGTTTGAGCCTCATTTATCATAGAATCAGTAAATGAAGGCGACCCGGAGAGATCTATCACCCCGAGAGAGTCCTTCGGTACATTGTACTCTGCCTGAGGAACGCTAGCCATGGTCTCTCTATCGACCTCCTTAGCTCGGGGCAAAATAGGCTCGACCCTCCCTAGTTCGGAGGCCTCATCCACTGCCTGTAACGACCCGGCCGGTCGTTTTGATTATTACAGTTCTGTTCCCCTATTTACTACTTAATTTATGCTTTACAGTCATTTTAAGACTTATCGGGTTAGTTGGTTTGGGTCCTAATGGAATTCAGAGTGAAATGAGACACTTAGTCTCATAATTGAAAATTTTAAGTTAGAAAAGTTGACCGGATGTGGACTTATATGTAAACCACCCCGAATTTGAATTTTGATGATTCCAATAGCTCCGTATGGTAATTTTGGACTTAGGAGCGTGTCCGAAAAATTATTTGGAGGTCGGTGGAGGAATTAGGCTTGAAATTACAAAATTTAAATTTTTGGGAAGTTTGATTGGGGGGTTGACTTTTTGATATCGGGGTCGAAATCCGATTCTGAAAATTTTAATAGGTCTGTTATGTCATTTATGACTTGTGTGCAAAACTTGAGGTCAATCGGACTTGATTTGATAGGTTCCGGCGTCGTTTATGAAAACTTAAAATTTCAAAGTTTATTAAGCTCGAATTGGGGCATGATTCGTGATTTTAGCATTGTTTGATGTGATTTGAGGTTTCGACTAAGTTCGTATGATGTTTTAGGACTTGTTGGTATATTTGGTTGAGAACTCGAGAGGCTCAGGTGAGTTTCGGGGTAGTTTCTGATCATTTTTAGGCTATTCTTAGTTGTTGGTTTTTGGCCACAGAGGTATGCATCGCGATCGCAGACAAATGGTCGCGATCGCGAAGAGTAATTTTGCTGTTTAGGCACTGTGAATCGCGATCGCGGAAGCCTTTTCGCGATCGCGTAGAGAAAAATCCTGCTGCACTGACTCGATTTTGGAAGCTTATATCTCGCAATCTATAAGAAATTTGAAGATGATCCAAAATTGAAAGTTATAACCCTTTGTGTCTAATTTTCAGAAAGGTAAACCATTTATCATTTGAAGTTGTGTACAAAAAGTTATAGTAGATACACTATAGGCTGTCTGGGAAGAGTTTGGAAATATTTGTTGCACAAGACTGACTTTGGGAGCTTATATCTCGCAATCTATAAGGAAATGGGAGGGGAGCAACGAATAAATATTTTAGCCCTTGGTATCTAGTTTTTAGAAAGTTAAACCATTTGCAATTGAGAGTTTTGTACAAAACGTTATGACCATTATACTAGAGGCTGTCTGGAAGAGCTGGGCACTTGTTCTTCGCGATCGCGAAGCGTTTTCCGCGATCGCGAAAGGCAAATTTTGGGCTGGAAACTTTTGTGCTTCGCGATCGCAAAGCATTTTCTGCGATCGCGAAGAGTAAATGACTGGACAGAAGATAAAATCGTGGGTTTTGGTTTCTTTCTTCATTTTCGGATTTTGGAGCTCGGATTAGGCGACTTTGGAGAGGAAATTTTCAACACAACTTGGGGTAAGTGTTCTTGACTCCCTTGTGATTACATTCTATGAATTAATCTTCATTTTTGGTGTTAGATTATTGATTTTTCAATAGAAATCGGAGGAATTTCTACAATTTCATAAAATAAATTTTCGAGATTTAAACACCGATTCGGAGTTGGATTTGAGTGAAATTAGTATGGTTGAACTTGTAATTGGATGGGTTGTCGAATTTTGTGAGTTACGTCGGATTCCGAGACATAGGCCCTACGGGCAATGTTTGAGCTAAATTTCAAATTTTGTTGGAAAATTAGTATTTTTCTTATGGAATTAATTCCAATAAATTTTATTGACTGAATCGAATTAATTGTGGCTAGATTCAAGGCGTTTGGAGGCCAATTCTAGGCAAGGAATAGCGGAGTAAAGAGTTACACAGTTTGAGAAAAGTAACACTTCTAAACTTAGTTCTGAGGGTATAAATCCCCAAAATTTGGTATGATATAAATTGTTTGGAGGTGACGAGCATGTAGACGTGCACCACAGAAACTGTGTCTTGAATAAATCTTGTGCAGTTGTAAATTTTGTGAATCATGTTATTATCTGAACATGTTCACGTGTTAGAGAAATTGAGTTGAGGCTCTTATTAAATATCGTGTTTAGGCTATGTGCTAATATTTTGGGACCCATGGGGTCGTGTTATTGTTGAATTAATTTTTTCAAAAATATACATTTCACACTCAGTCATATTCGTCCATTGTGAGGATATTTATGGGGTCGAGTTGCGCGCCGCAGCAAGCTATATTGGCTTATTATATATTATAAATAAATAGATCGGGGTTGCCCGCATGCAGCATGTCAGAATGGCTTTATACATTATTATTATAATAATTATATGGATCGGAGCTGCCCGCCTGCAGCAGGCCTTATAGGATTTACTATTTTATGGATCGGGGTTGCCCGCTTGCTGCAGGCGTTATTGGCTTTGTTATTATATGGATCGGGGCTTCCCGCCTGCAGGAGGCCATATAGGCTCTATATCACACTTTGGCTGAAGGAGCCCCTCCAAAGTCTATACACACCCCCTGTGAGCGTAGATGATTATATATATTCGGGATGGATTTTCCAAAGCATGGACTTGCCTTACTTATTTATATTGTAATGAATTTACCTGGACATGGATCTTGTCCGTATCATTTACATTTGGGGATAAATTACCCCAGGGCTAGATTGGCCTTATATACGATACTGAGTGACTGACTGTCAGTCAATGTGTGTGTATATATATATATATATATATATATATACG
>AWOL01S0001895.1:7477-25677 GCA_000715115.1 Nicotiana otophora | reverse complement strand
TATATATATATATATATATATATATATATGGGTTGGAACACCCCTGGGCTGGATTGGCCATAACCAGTACCGAGTGACCGAATAATTGGTGACCAGTATTTACTTGAGGTCTTTTTACTGAGATGTTGTATTCCTCATATCATGCAGTATTGATCTATTTCACTTGTACTGAGTTTAACTGTTGAACTTGAAAGCATGCCTACATTGTTGTACCATTATTTATACTAGACTGTACCTGCGGAGCTCGTTACTACTTTCAGCCCAGAGATTAGTCTTGTTACTTATTGAGTTAGTTGTACTCATACTACACTCTACACCTCGTGTGCAGATCCAGGTGCTCCCGGATACGGCGACTGCTAGATTTCGAAGTTAATTCTGTTGGGAACTATCAAGGTAGCTGCTTGACATCCGCAGACTCGATTCCTTTCCTGTTTAATTATTGTACTGTTCTATATTTTTAATTTTTATCCGTCAGACTTTGTATTCATATTATATGCTCATATACTTAGTGACACCGGATTTTGGGAGTGTTATATTTGAAATTGTGAGTTTCTTCTGCTGAATATAATTATTTTGTTCTCAAACTTAAAAGATATGGTGGTTTATTTAGATTGTTGGCTTGCCTAGTATTGAGATAGGATCCATCACGATAGGTGATATTTTGGGTCGTTACACTGCCTCTCCACCAGCCTCCTTGGTTTGAGGCAGCTCAGTACCGCTCCTTACGCAAGTCATCAATTCAGAGTCTTCTTCTTCTTCTTCTTCTTCTTCTTCTTCTTCTTCTTCTTCTTCTTCTTCTTCTTCTTCTTCTTCTTCTGCTTCGGACTCATACCTCAACCAATGGTTCCCGGAGGCGGCATCGTCTTTGGTACCGATAAGTCACCCAACCCGGTGACATCTTCCAAGTGGTGGAATCCATTCCGTCGAAGAAGTTGTTGAAGTAATTGACCGCCCCTTGAGGACCCTCATTTGGGCGTCCTTTCAGCGTTTGAGCCTTATTTATCATAGAATCAGTGAAAGAAGGCGACCCGGAGAGATCTATCACCCCGAGAGCGTCCTTTGGTACATTGTCTTCTTCCTGAGGAATGCCAGCCATGGTCTCTCTATCGACCTCCTTAGCTCGGGGCAAAACAGGCTCGACCCTCCCTAGTTCGGAGGCCTCAGCCACTGCCTCTCCACCGCCTCCTTGGTTTGAGGCAGCTCGGTACTGCTCCTTACGCAAGTCATCAATTCAGAGTCTTCTTCTTCCTCTTCTTCTTCAAATTCATCCCTCAACTGATGGAGCAAATTCGATGGAAGTTCTCAGGCGCTGGTAGTTTCTCTGGATTTGCGTACCAGCCGCCCCCTCGGTTTCTTCTTTTTAGGTCACAAGGAACTCAGAGCTTTTCTCCTTTTCTTCTCTTTATCCTGCTTCGGACCAGGTGATTGTGGGAGGACGATTTCATCTCCGGATGAGGGCCTCATTGCAACATCCTTCCCAAGGCCTAGAAAGCAAAAGAGATGAGTAAGCTCGGAAAGAAACCCAAGTGATGTCAGTTCTAGGAAAGAATCTTACCGTGAGAACGGGCCTCCCACCAGCCCTTTGAAAGTTTATGCCACGCGCGCTCGGGATAGGGCTTCTGTGATACAATATCCTCGTCCCACTACTTGAGTTGGGGAACTGCATCCGGCATCCGAGAAATAGTTGAACCACGAAACATCTATTAGATGAGTGTAAAGGTAAAAACAATAAACAAAATCTTAAAAGTGAGGTTATACTTACGTTTCATGTTCCATTTCTTGGGAAATGGCATTTCCTCGGCGGGATTAGATCCGAGGTCTTCACTCGAACGAACCGGCCCAACCAGCCTCGGTCTCGGTCTTCATCTATGCTCGAGAATGGGGCCTTAGTGGCCCGATGGGCAAGCTTTATCAATCCCCCTCGGTAGAGTCGGGGACTATACATACGCATGAGATGGTCAATGGTGAAGGGGCACTTGTTGATTTTTCTTACAAAGAAGCGGAGGAGAATCACTATCCTCCAGAAGGAGGGATGGATTTGACTGAGGGTCACCTCGTACCTCTTACAAAAGGCGATAATGACCGGGTTTAGATGACCCAACGTGAAGGAATAAGTGTAAACACTTAGAAAACCATCCACGTGGGTAGTGATTGACTCCTCGGGCGTAGGCACCACCACGTGTTTACCAGCCCAATTACAATTTTCCTTGACTTTGGGGAGGAGATTGTCAGTGGTAGAGCATGTATATCTCGAGACCGGCTCGTATCGACTCGGTACGGAATACATTTTTTCAACTTTGAAGTCAGTATCGGTTAGGCACCCGGTAGGAACGAACATAGTTAAGGGGGGCTCCTGTGTCTTTTCCTCGACAACAGTAGACTGAACATTTTCTTCTTCAGACGGTCTCGAGGAAGAGGGAGTTTCCTTTTGACGAACAGATTTTGAAGTCTTTGTCATTGCTTCTGAATAAGGGTGAATATATGGTACTGATGAAAGAGAGGGCATAATTGGCGGATAGTTTATGAAAGTTTTCAGAAAACTAGAAGGGAAGAAGTTTTAAACTTAAGCCAGAAAACCAAAGGATGAAGGTGATGAAATTTTCTTAAAAACACAAGAGCAAAGTTTGAATGTAAAAGTTCTAATGGATGGAAATATGAAGTATTTATAGTTTGCAAACGACAGTTCAATACCCATAATGGCCGACTAACAACTGACACTCATTTAATGCCTTGGAGACTGGACCGACGGGACGTTTCAGTTACCTTTTGTCGCTTATGTCATGATTTATCGAAGCAAGGTTCAGAAGTTCATATCGTTTCTCGTCATCTTCTCTCCGAAAAATGAGGGGACTATCTGTATACAGTCAAAACCAGGCTCGTCTATTGTATGACAAGTCGGGACTGAAATATGACAGGTTTAAGCTCGACCCTAAATTATATCGAACCAAGGCACGAAGTTAAATCATCGAGATCGTGACTCCGGGACCGAATAAGATCGAGGAAACTTTATCAAGCCAAATAACAGAAGGCCAAAACATCCGCAATCTGTTAGATTTCACGGAAGATATCTCGGCACGTATCAAGGTGTCACGACCCAAAATCCCACCACAGGCGTCGTGATGGCACTTAGTCTCTAAGACTAAGTAAGCCGATTATAATTACAATTCTAGCTGATTTCTTTTTTAAATAGATAATCGAAACCAACAACGAAAATAATTACAAACAACCTCCCAAGACTGGTAATACTGAGTCACGAACTCTAACTGAATGCATGAAATGATCTCAAGGATCGAATACTCAATACTGTTTGATTAATAATTAACAGTACAATAAAATGGAAAGACTCCAAGAGACTGCGACGATCAAGCAGCTCTACCTTGAATCCTTGTGATCACACTCTAACACTGTCCGAGTCTGATATCTCTAATACCTAGCTCTGCACAAAAATGTGCAGAAGTGTAGTATGAGTACACCACAGTCGGTACACAGTAAGTATCAAGACTAACCTCAGTAGATTAGTGACGAGGTATAGTCAAGACACTCACTAGTCTAATAACATGTGCAATGTAGTATACAAAAATAATAGGAAACAAATAACAATAATGGCAACACTAATCAACCAGTGATATACACAGCATAGCAACAAGAACACCATTAATATTGCTCAACTAATAATAAGTACAAGTACACACAATTAATCAAGTCCTTCAAATATAAATCTTTCGCTTATATGCTTCTCAAATAATAATCTTCAGAATATAATGCTTTCCAATAAATATATTTCATATATACTTCCTTCAAATAAATATCTTTAAAATATAATCCTTTCAAATAAATCTCTTTAAAATATAATTCCTTCAAATAAATATCTTTCAAATATAATTCTTTCAAATAAATCTCTTTCAAATATAATTCCTTCAAATAAATATCTTTCGAATAAAAGTCGCCGTGTGATACCTCATTTCAAAATCATAAAATAGGGGTCTCATCCCAATTTCATATTTCTACGGCACCTCGTGCCAATTTCTCTATCACAACTGCACGGACAACTCACGTGTCAATATCATCATCATTTAACCACGGCACCTCGTGCCCATATTTCATATCACAACTGCACGGACTATTCACGTGTCAATATCATCATTATTTACTTAGGACACCTCATGCCCATATTTCATTTCATAATCCGCCTAGCAATAGCTATAGGCTACCAAATTCAATATAGATCAGACTATTATCAAGTTTACCGAAACAACAAGACAAATTGCATAAGATAAAAAAATAAACATAAGGAAAATCACAACATCACATAAAAATTACCAACACAATAACTCCACATCATCACATATCATCCCTGACAATAGCCACCTTTATCTCTTCTATAGCCACCCTTATCACTCTTATAATAGCCTCTCTTATCCCTCTGCCCTGACAATATCATTAGCCACCCTTATCGCTCATATAGCCACCTTTATCGCTCCGTATAATAGCCACCCTTATCACTCTGCCCAGACAATATCCCAACACACATAACCACAGTGAAATACTACCCTTATACCCACATATAACCACAGTAAAATGCCACCCTTATACCCACATAATATCAACAGTGAAATGCCACACTTATATCCTCATAATAATAACTCAAATCCCACAATAATTTACACGGAGTATTATCACGACAACACAACCACAACCAATTCCAATGATATAGTAAAATCAATAAATTTCTCAAAAATAGCCCAAGGCTCCGCACAATGTATATAAACCCTCAAAAACAATCAATAGAGATAGAAAATACTCAGTATAGGGCAACGCTTTCATTAATCCAAATTCTTGATAATTATATTAACGACTCAGTTTAAGCTTAGTTCATTAATTATTTGCAGATGGAAAATCCATAATATAATTATTTCCAGGAAATATCAAATCAACAAACTCACGGAACGTACATAAATATTCAAGTAACAATCACATCAAATTGTCATATAAAAAAAAATTTAACAAATAAGGATTTAGGCATGGCAATGCCTAAGACTTTAACCCAATAAAATTTACACATATAAGCCCGAGTATATACTCGTCACCTCGCATACACGGCTTTTCACATTTCACAAATGGCACATAAGACTCGATGCCTAAGGGGTAATTTTTTTCACTCAAGGTTAGGCAAGATACTTACTTTTTTAAAGTTAGGCCGATATTCCAAAATTGCCTTCTTGCTTGAATTGACCTCCGGACAGCTCAAATCTATCTAAATTAATTTAATTCAGTCAATACTAATTATAGGAATTAATTTCATATGAAAATACTAATTTTCTAACAAAATTCGAAATTTAACTCAAAAAGTGTCT
The DNA here is from genome assembly GCA_000715115.1 of Nicotiana otophora. Taxonomy (NCBI): domain Eukaryota; kingdom Viridiplantae; phylum Streptophyta; class Magnoliopsida; order Solanales; family Solanaceae; genus Nicotiana; species Nicotiana otophora. Next base: position 20,323 of record AWOL01S0001895.1, on the reverse strand, counting down.
GTGGGGCCCATGCCTCAGAATTCAATGAAACTCAAAAAATCCGACAACTCATTCAATTACGAGTCCATCCATATAAATTTTATCACATTCCGATAATAACTTGACCTCCAAATCTAAACTTTTCGTTCTTGAAAAGTTTTGCAAAAATCTTGATTTCTTCCATTTAAATCCGAAATAAATGATGAATATAACCATGTATTTATGAAATATAATCACTTTTGGATATAGGACACTTGCCCAAGTCGAAGTCGTGAAGAAATCCTCAAAATCGCCCAAGAATCGTGCTCCAAAAATCCAAAACGAAATGAAGGAAATGACCATTTTTGGTCCTTAAGTTTTTGCCTATCCATCACTAAAAATCCATTTTCCGTCAATAAAAGTCTATTTTTCTTCACTAAAAGTCCACACGAGAACTTCCTTGCACCAGCAGTTATTCCTTTTACTAAAAAGGCTCTAACTCCATCATAGGAACTCGAAATTCGATGATTCTTTTTCCTATGAGTCACAAATAATAATACGAACCTAGTCGTTCAATAAAAACTCAATTCAGAGCTCATTTGCTCAATGTGATTCCAATTTCGCTCGTTAAACAATTAACTCACGTTTCGCGCTAAAAACCCAATCGCGACTTGATGAAATTAGACCAAACTTTTCAGATCACTCCTATAATTCATTATCAAAATCCCAGAAGTCTCGAAATCAAATTTCAATCTCTAGAACTAAAATGGACCTTTGGATCATTACATGTTTATGCTGAAAACATCAAACTCTTCCAAAACTATTCCCCGATAGCCTGTAGTGTATCAACCATAACTTCTTGTACTCAACTCCAATTGCCAAACATTTTAAATTTCTGCAAACTAGATACAAAGGGCTACAACCTTCACATTTTTCTCATCGCCAACTCCTTATAGATTGCGAGATATAAGCTCCCAAAGTCAGCCCTGTGCAGCAGAAATTTCTGGCGATGCACAATGTTGTAGCCAAAATTTGCAGTATCAGCTTCAGTCAATCGATCATAACATTTTGTACAAATGTCCGAATGATAAATGGTTTATCATTCTAGAAATTATAATCAAAGGGATACAACTTTCATGTTTTGATAATTTATATATTCTTTATAGATTTCGAGATATAAGATTCCAAAGTAACCTCTGCGCATCAGAAATTTCGCACAATGCTGTAAAAACAAACCAGCAGTAAATAAATGATCTGAAACTACTTCGAAACTCACCCGAGGCTCTCGGGACCTCAACCCAATACACCAAAAAGTCCTAAAACATCATACGAACTTAGTTGAAACCTCAAATTATATAAAACAATGCCAGAACCACGAATCATACCCCAATTTAAGCTTAAGGAACTTAAGAATTTTTAACTTCTACATTCGATGCTGAAACCTATCAAATCAATTTCGATTGACCTCAAATTTTGCACACAAGTCATAAATGACATAACAAATCTATGAAAATTTTCAGAACTAAATTCCGACTCCGATATCAAAAAGTCAACTTCCCGGTCAAACTTCCCAAAAATTCAACTTTTGCCATTTCAAGCAAATTTCACTACGGACTTTCAAAAAATTTTCGGACACGCTCCTATGTCCAAAATCACCATACAGAGCTATTTGAATCATCAAAACTCTATTTCGGGGTTGTTTACACATAATTCACCATCCGGTCAATTATTTCAACTTAAGCTTCCAAAACAAGAATTGTTCTTTCAATTAAATCCTGAATCATCCGAAAACCAAACTTGACCACCCTCGCAAGTCATAATACACATTTCAAAGCTGCTCGAGACCTTAAGCCACCGAACGGAACGTAAATTCTTAAAATGATAATTTGGGTCGTTACACAAGGAGAGGCCGATTAATTAGCAAATTATAAGAATTTTTTACCTTTTATACAATTGTATCAAGAGTATGACTCACCTACTATATAAATGGGGGTTTGATCATTTGTAAGACATATCAAAAAATGCATCCAAAGCAATACATTGTTATTTCTAGTTCTTATTATCTTGTCATTCTATTCTGACATCGATTGGGGCACTTCTTGACTCGAGGGTGACCAACCTTCAAGGCTAAGGCTGTTCAATTTGTGTGGTTTGTATTTATTTTCTTATCATTAATTTTAATATTAATCTGTTCTTTCAATTTGTATCAAGTTAAATCATGTATTCTTAAAACCGCGTATAAATTCAATTGTTATCCGATTTTAGGGTAAACACATATATTTAAGTAATTTTGAAAAAATATAGCATTTTTATACATGGTGTAGGGAGAGGACTATGGGTTCACGTGAACCTATATCCATCAACCTGGATACGCCTCTGCATCGGAGGGATATACGGGACCGAGACATAGATGGTTATTATTATCGATAATCAGTCTACAACCTGATCCCATACCTCTTCTATGTGATTTCAATCCGTGAATAAACATTACGCTCGCCTATTCATCAACTACTGCTAGCTTAGAACAAAGGAGTAATAGGTATGATTTTTAGGTTCTTTCTGTTCTTGTTTGCAAACCAAAGTTTGCTCATGGTAGGTATGTAGTTCCATGTATCTTTTATTGGAGATATCACTTCTTTGATCTCCATGATCCACATTCCACACAACTGGAGTTATTATAATTCCATATTTCATATTCGTGGACCACCTAAGATTTGGTTAGTTCGGGGTTACTTGAAGAACCTAAAAGAAACGAAATCTTGGATAATCTCCTTTTAAGATGTTTATAGTTTTTCAACTTCTCATGTTTATAATCCTTCTGTATATGATTCTTTTGTTTATGCATGTTGTTAACGAATGGAGTTTAAGATTTGAACCTTTCCCTTTTTTTTTCAAGTTTGCGGCAAGTTTTTAAGATCAAATAGCATTACTAACCGGTTCGATATATTTTCTATATATCTTGGTATTTCCTATAAACCAGTATAAATTGACAAACAACGAATTAAATAGATAAATTGGACAATAAAATAAATCAAACTGGTATGCAAACAATGCCTCGACCTCGATTTGAGATAGTCCCAAGGTTAGTTAATAAGAAAGTAGAGGATGGAACAACCAGTGATGAATAATAAGTAAAACAAATAAAGCAGCGTATGTGTATATTATTATCAGTGAATAATGATTGTCCCCCTTACAAGTGAATGAGATCCCTCTTTATATAATAGAGGAATCCTAAATAAGGTACAACTCTAATAACGGAAGTAGATCCCATGATTGGCACTAATAACTGCTTTGATTTGATCTGTTCCGGAATTTTCGTCGTGATCTTCGACCGGTTGCAGATATCTTGCCATTCCGTTTTTATGCCTTACTCGAAGTCAGTCATGCTTGATCTCGATTGTTGCTGGCCTCGATCTCAATGAACACTTCGATCTCCAAGCTTGATGTTCTATCTTCGAGCTCGAGCCTGATCTATTATGAGGTTACCCTCGAGGCAACCACCCCGATAACGAAATCGGGTCCGATTTCGACCGTATACAGATAGTCCCCTTGTTTTTTGGAGTATAACGAGAAGACATGAATTCGAGACTTCGATTTAATACCTCGATCAATTATGATATCAACATCATGATGTGAGCGACATAAGTGATTGAAGCATCGCGTCTGCACAGTTCCCAAGGTCATTAATTAACGCCAGTTGATGGTCGGCCACCAGTGCTTTCAAATCATCAAAGTGGCTTTTATAAATAGACCACCTTCATAATCTTCTCAAACTTTACTTTCAAACATCTTCTAATCTTCAAAAACTCTTCTATTCTCTTCAAGTTCATCAACTTTGCCGGTTTTCGATTGCCAATCTCTTGTTAAAACACAAATTCCGCCTTCTTCTTCCTTAAACCTCATATAGCAATGGCAAAAACATCAAAGACCATTCCTCAAGAAGAAAAAGCCTCCTCATCGCGGCCGGCCGGTGACAAAACACCGGTGGATCCACGTATCAAAGAGTGCATCCCCAGGCCATGTGAATTTACTTCCGAATTTAAAGTCGAAAACCCCTCTTCGGTTCCTGGCCGATGCAAGCCCATGTCTAGATATATTTGTTCGATATCCGAAGGCAATCTCGAGCAGGTGAAAAAATACTTCCACTGGGAGAATAAAGAGGTGGTAATTCCTACCCCCGAGGAGGACATCACCACTCATGTGAAAGGGTTCTTAAGTGAGTATATTTACCCTTTCACACTGGGTTCCGTCGATCCTGTCATAATCGACTTCTGCCACCAATACCGGATAACCCTAGGCCGGATCTACCCCTTTTTTTGGTGCATTGTCATTTTGCTCATATTCTTCTCGAGCAAGGTCGAGGGGATGTCGTTCACCCTCGATTATCTCATTAGGCTATACAGCCCCCGTCTTTATCGGGGCGGACTGATAAGGCTTCAGCACCGGGACATGAAGGTATTGTTCTCGAGCATAGACAAGGACAAGGATCGAGGATGGATGGGCCGATTTGTCCGAGTTAGGACCTCCGACTTAATCCCCGCCGAGAAGATGCCATTCCCCAAAGAATGGAACATGAAGCATAAGTAGAACCTCACCGATAATGTTTGATTATTTGTTATATATTCTTCTTTATGGTGCAGCTTTCCCCTGGTTTCCTGGTGCAGTCCCGGGCATTGCAGGTTGGGTTCGACAACTGGTTTCAACCTCTTCGTATGCTGAGCGCTCGTGGCACGATTTGGCCAAGGGTCGATGGGAGGCCAAAAATTATGGTAAGTTCCCCTGTCAGTGTTTGATGCTTTCCTGTGAAATATTTCTTTTTAACTTGATTTCTTCTCATACAGGTCTTGGAGGTAATATCGTCATGAGGCCGCCTCCCCTCGGGGAAGAGGAGGTTCCGAAGGCAACCAAAGACAAGAAAAGGAGAAGGGCCTCACCTCCAGATACCCCAAAGCCCAGGAAAAGCAAGGCTCGAAAGTCGAAGACTGATCCTGCTATTCTGTCTGCCGATATAGTCCAAATGCTACGAGATGAAGACGAGGAGAGAGAAGATGCTGACTGCCTACTTGTGGCTCAGAAGAGGGAAGGCATCAAAGCTTTGAGAACTGCTGAGCCGGTGACGGTCGAGGAGGTTCAGTCGCAGACTGAGATGATCTCGGAGGAAGGTCCGGGCAGAGTCTGCAATTCCTCGGGTGTTGATGATGCCTCCTGCCATGATGAGCAACTGGTGGGTATGCCCGAAGGGTCTAGTTCTGAGGCTCTTCAAAGAGAAGAAAATGCCCTAAGTGGCTCGCTCGAGGCAATTAACATTGATGATTCGCCGTCCGGCCCCACGTTCTCTGAGTGGCAGTTTTGGGATGCCCGATCCATGGGGACCCCCGATGTGGGGACGACCCCCAAAGGGGATGATATATTTCGTGGCTGCTTCACAGGGGTCGATGATGTTCCCGACCCGGACGCATCACTCATTTTTTATGAGGCTCAGTCGCTTCTGAACCAAGTGAGTTTTAGCCCATGTTACCATGCTTGCATTTGTTCTTATTTCTCTAAGTCTGATTTAATTCCTTTCTGTACAGGCTACGACGCTCCATCGAGAAGCGTCCTCCAAATACCGAGCTAAGCTGGTCCGATGTGAGGCTGATCTCAAAAGGCTTACGGGGGAGAGAGACACCCTCAAACTCCTCTATGTGCAAAAAAAGAGGAGATCATGAGTATTCGAGACGAGCTGACAAGAGCTCATCAAGATCAGACCGAGCTCATTGAACAGGCAATGTAAATTTTTGGGAGCTTGTTATGTATTAACTTGATATTGGCTACTAACACTTTGATCTTGCAGGTTCAGCAGAAGGCCGAATTGGTTGAGTAGCTTCGTGAAGAGGCCAAGATGAAAGAGGCAGAGACTTTGGGGTGGAAGCAGACATGGACCGTCTCGCCTCGGAGAAAGATGCGGTTTGGGCCCAACTGTCTTCGCTTGACCATCAACTCCAAAGTGTGAAGGAGGAGAACTTGGACCGAGCCTAGAAGGTTGAAGAGCTCGAGACTCGGTTGGCCGTTGAGCTTGCAAAGGCCACATCCGAGGCAGAGGCGCTCGTGACCTCCTACCGAGCCGACGCTGAAGCCGCTAACACTCAGGCAAAGGAAATTTCCGACACTACTGAGGTTATATTGTCCCGTGTTGCCGAGCATTCTAGGCGCCGGTCTCGGAGAGAGACTCTTGAGGAGGTACATGCTCGTGGCTTTGACGTCATGGCTGATATCGAGAGTGCGAAGGTTTTGGAGGACGATGCCGGAGCTTTGCTTTTCGATGACGAAGACTCTGCGAGTGGATCCGAGAACCGAGGAGATGAAGATGAAGCTCCTGAAGATGCGGCTCCTGAAGCGGACTAGGCACTTAGGATATTTTTTTGTGTGTAAGACCCTGTGTGGTCTTTGTAAATACTTTGCATATATGAAAGATTCCTTTTCTTTCCATTTCGTCTCCGATTTCTGATTTATGATAAATTTTGTTTTGCCTTGTGAAAACTTTGTTGCAATCAGTTTGGTGTAGCCTCTATAATAGAGTGAGCAATAGTTCGAACTCAGAGTAGAACAAACCCTTGGGGTTTTTAGTTAAGCGAGGGCGAGTCCCCGAGCTCAACAATATGTTCGAGATTTTGATTTCGGATGGCTTGATCGAAGCCGTTATTGTACTATATTTATAGCCGAGTTCGAGTAAGTTTCAAACTCACAGTAACAGATCCCATAAGGTTTTATATCAAATAATGATAAATCCTTGAGCTATATTCAAGTCAGTTTTATTTGAGCTCGAAATAGTGGAACCCTTAGGTCCGAATTGAGTGAGAACAAAATCTCGAACTCTAAGTGTATTGGCCCTTAGGTTCTTTAGATTGGGCCGATATGACCTCTAAAAGATGGTTGTTTTTTCCCTTTTTGGGCTTAGAAGACTTAGTAAAAAATTTCTTTATGCCTTAACACGTATTCTTTACCCATTGGGTTTTTTGAGGTTTCGATGTCGATTGAAACTCTTTTGCTTTTTGTGCCTTTGCACGTTTGTGTTAAGATAATTTGATACCACTTAAGGTTTTTCGAGGGCTGATTTCATTGAAGCCCTTTTGATTACTTGTCGAGGGTATCCTTTTTTAACAGGCTTTTCAAAGAATTCGAAGGCCTATTTTAATTGCGGGATTCGGACGTCTCCGAGTTGCCTTAATACTTCTAACGTGTTCGAAGTGTTAGTCCCCGAGAGTGATGTCCTTGGCCTATAGATCGAGGGGTGCATCTCTGAGGTCTTATGAATTTGAGTTTAGATAACTCGAATATGTCGATCGTCGATAGCAGTCCCCAAGTGTATGAGGTATATTAGCACTTGGCCCTTGAGCCATTTCTCACAAAATCATAAGTATGGAGCTTGTATAGTAGAAACGTTTCTTTGAGATACAAGATGTTTGATATAGGAAGAATGCTTCTTTGTATAATTTATATATGCGTACAGGTTTTTCCATCGGGGCTCGACTAATCTATATGGACACGGTTCATTCGACCGTTTGGCCCATTACAAAGTTTCTCTATCGAGACCCTTTGACACGAAGTATTTTCCTCGAAAGTGTAACATCTGAGGGTGATGCCCCCCAGTATTCGAGGTTGATTGTAAAGAAGCCTTGGATACTGTTGAATTTTCCTCAGGCAACACATAATTGTTGCCTCGTTAAAACCCTCGCCGGAAAAACCCACTTGGGACAAAAACCGATCTAAGGGGAAAAGAGTGCAACGCGTGCTTTAAAACCTGAGGTCTTGATGTCTTCGATCGAACACCTACAGTGAGTTAGTGTCGAATATATAAATAAAAAAAGGGGACAAAGTCATACCTTAGCAATAATACCGTTTGAGAAGCGATATGTTCCAATTATTTGGCAGTTGTTCGCCGTGCAGAGTGCTTAGCTTATAAGATCCCTTTCCGACGATATCGAGGACTTGGTAGGGTCCCTCCAAATTTGGGTCGAGCTTCCCTTTATTAGGATCTCGAGTGTTGATGGTGACTTTCCTCAGGACTAGTCCCTGATTCTAAAGTGGTGAATGTTGGTTCTCCTATTGTAGTATCTTTCGATTCGTTGCTTTTGTGCAGCCATTCGAACGAGTGCGGCTTCTTGTTTTTCATCCAATAATTCGAGGCTAGTATTCATAGCCTCGTAATTTGACTCTTCTGTTGTATGTCGAAACCTGGCACTGGGTTCCCCGACATCAACTAGAATCAAGGCTTCAGAGCCATATACTAAGGAGAACGGGGTTGCCCCCGTACTGGACTTGGATGTTGTTCGATATACCCAAAGGACTTCGGGTAGAATTTCTCTCTATTTCCCCTTAGCGTTGTTCAACCTTTTCTTTAGGTTTTGAATGATAGTCTTATTCATCGATTCGGCATGTCCGTTCCCACTAGGGTGATACGAAGTCGATAATATCCCACTAGCATCGTTGATTTTTCCTTTTTATTTTGTGATCTTCGAGGAATTTCGTCACTTAGCTGCCGATAAATTATTTTGCATTGTCACACTATTTCGGCGGGTATCCCAAATCGACATATGATGTGATCCCAGATGAAGTCTATAACCTCTTTCTCTCTCACTTTCTCGAATACCTGTGCTTCAACCTATTTAGAGAAATAGTCAGTCATAAAAAAAATGAACATAGCTTTACCTGGGGCCGATGGCAGAGGACCGACGATATCCATTCCCCATTTCATGAATGGTCATAAGGATAGGACTGAATGAAGTTGTTCTCCGGGCTGATGGATCATCGGTGCAAACCTTTGACATTTATCACATTTTCGAACAAACTCCTTAGTATCTTTTTCCATGGTATCCCAGTAGTATCCTGCTCTAATGATTTTGTGAATCAGTGATTCAGCGCCGAAGTGGTTCCTACAAGTGCCTTCATGGACCTCTCGTAGAACATAATCGGTATCTTCTGGTCCTAAGCATACTGCCAATGGTCCATTGAATGTCCTTTTTTTATAATGTTCCATCTTCAGCCAATGTGAATCGAGCAGCTTTTGTTAGTAGGGCCCTCGACTCTTTAGGGTCTGATGGGAGCTTTCCGTTCTTCAAGTATTCAATATATTTATTCCTCCAATCCCAGGTTAAGCTTGTACAGTTTATCTCGGTATGACCTTCATCAATCACGAATCTCGAGAGTTGAACGACAGTCCTCGAGCTGATCTCATCTTCCTCGACCGATGACCCCAAATTTGCAAGTGCATCGGCCTCACTATTTTGTGCTCGAGGTACATGTTGTAAAGTCCATTACTTGAAACGGTACAAAGTTACCTGCAATTTGTCCAAATACCTTTGCATTCTATCCTCTCGAACTTCGAAGGTTTTGTTTACTTGGTTCACCACCAGTAAAGAGTCACGCTTAGCTTCAATGACTTCTGCTCCCAAGCTTTTATCTAGCTTGATACCTACAATCATGGCCTTGTACTCGGCCTCATTGTTAGTCAACCTAGAAGTTTTGATAGATTGCCTAATAATGCTACCCATGGGCAGCTTCAAAACGATGCTTAGCCCGAATCCCTTAACATTTGAAGCATTGTCTGTGAAGAGGGTCCATATCCCCGATGATGTATCCGATTTTAACAAGAGTTCCTTTTCAACTTCGGGTACGAGGGTTGGCGTAAAATCGGTCACGAAGTCCGCTAAAATTTGAGACTTGATGGCCATCCGGGGTTGATATTCGATATCGTACCCACTGAGTTCGATGGCCCATTTGGCCAATCGGCCTGATAGTTCGGGCTTGTGCAAAATATTACGAAGTGGGTAAGTGGTTAGTACGCATATAGGGTGACATTGAAAGTATGGTCTTAACTTTCTAGAGGCGCTTATCAGTGCAAGTGCCAATTTTTCCAAGTGTGGATATCTAGTTTCTGCATCTCCTAAGGTTCGACTTACATAATAAACGGAAAATTATGTACCTTGCTCTTCTCGAACTAGGACACCACTTACCACGATTTCTGATACTACCAAGTACAAGTAAAGTTTCTCATCTGCCTTTGGAGTGTGAAACAGTGGTGGGCTCGATAGGTATCGCTTCAATTCCTCTAATGCATGTTGGCATTCCGGGGTCCAGGAGAAATCGTTCTTGTTTTTGAGTAGAGAGAAACATTTGTGGCTTCGATCCGACGACCTTGAAATGAATCATCCTAAGGCAGCTATCCATCCAGTTAGCCTCTGCACGGCTTTTATATTGTCCACGATGGTGATGTCTTCAATGACCTTGATTTTATCGGGGTTGATCTCGATCCCCTGATTTGATACCATGAAGCCAAGGAACTTGCCCGAACTGACCCCGAAAGCACACTTCTCGAGGTTGAGCTTCATGTTGTATTTCCTTAAAATCTCGAACGTTTCCTGCAAATGAGCCAAATGGTCCTCTTCACGCAGGGACTTAACTAGCATGTCATCAATATAAACTTTCATTGATTTACCTATTTGTTCTTCGAACATTTTATTTACTAGGCGTTGGTAAGTAGCTCCTGCATTTTTTAGCCCGAAGGGAATCACATTATAACAATATGTTCCATACTTGGTGATAAATAATGTCTTTTCTCGGTCCTCCGAGTTCATTTGGATTTGATTGTACCCGGAATAGGCATCGAGAAAAGTAAGGATCTCGTGGCCGGTCGTGGCATTGATCATGTGATCGATGTTAGGCAGTGGAAAAGAATCTTTGGGGCACGCCTTGTTTAAATCCTTATAATTTACACACATTCTAAGTTTGTTCCCTTTTTTAGGTACTACAACTACATTGGCTAACCATTTGGGATATTTCACCTCCCGAATAGATCCTATTTTGAGAAGTTTAGTTACCTCGTCCTTTATGAATGTGTGCTTTACCTCGGACTGGGGTCTTCTCTTTTGATTCACCAGTTTGAACCTAGGGTCCAAACTTAGCCGATGTGTCGTTATCTCCGGTGGGATCCCTTTCATGTCCAAATGGTACCAAGAAAAACAATCTATGTTATCAATAAGAAATTGAATAAGCTTTTTCCTCAGTTCGGGGTTTAATCCCATTCCCAGGTATACCTTTCACTCGGGCAGGTACTCGATCAGTATAACCTATTCCAGCTCTTCGACCATTGATTTGGTGGCATCAGAATCTTAGGGAACAATAAAAGTTCAAGGGGTCAGAAAATCCTCATCTTCTTCTTCTATCTCATGCTTCCCCGATACGGTCGAGGCTGGTGGATGTGATTGCTATTTGACTTCCTATTTACATTTGGTGGATAGTCGAAGGGACTGCCCTCATATTATGGATCCAAGGCCTTCCGAGTAGGGCATTGTACCTCATGTCGCCCTAGATTACGTGGAACTTGGTATCTTGAATGGTTCCAGCCACGTTCATCGGTAGAATAATCTCCCCTTTAGTTGTTTCACTGGCCATATTGAAGCCATTTAAGACCAGAGTTGCGGGCACGATTTGATTTTGTAGGCTGAGCTGCTCCACGACCCTCGATCGGATGATATTCGCCGAGCTACCTGGATCCACTAAAACACGCTTAACTTGAAATTTATTCAATAAGATAGAAATTACCAGAGCGTCGTTGTGGGGCTGAGAAATGCCTTCTGCTTCTTCGTTGTTGAATGATAAAGTGCCTTCGGGCACATAATCTTGGGTTCATTTTTTCCTAATGATTGATACCTTAGTGCGTTTGAATATGGGTCCCTGTGGAATGTCGACTCCGCCGACGATCATATGAATGACATGTTGGGGTCCTCCTGCTCATTTTTTCTATTAGCGTCCCTTTCTCTGAAATGATTTTTAGCTCAATCGCTGAGGAACTCTCAAAGGTGGCCCTCATTAAATAGACGGGCTACCTCCTCCCTTAATTGCCTGCAATCCTCGGTCTTGTGACCATGCGTGCCATGATACTTGCACATCAAATTTGGGTTTCTTTGGGAAGGATCGGTTTATATGGGTCTGGGCCACCTAGTATCTCTGATCCTTCTGATTGCCGATATAATGCCCGATGCATCGATGCTAAAGTTATATTCTGATAACCGAGGTGCCTCTGTGGGATTGGCATACTTGTCAAAACCACTTTTTCTCATAAGTCCCCGAGAATTCTGTCCTCGATCACTTCTTCAATCGTTCCGGGCGGAATTGAGTCCTGAACCATTGTTCCTTCGATCTGCGGTATATGGTTGATATCGGTCTCTGTTCGACCTTGGCTCCCCGTCGATATCCCTCTGGTTTTTAACTGCTGACCTGTTTGGATGTACTGAACTAGAAAGGGCTCATAATTGGTCGTCCTCGACCCTGATCTTCGATTGATATCGATTGTGCACATCTGCCCAAGTTACAGCTAGATACTCGGTCAAATTTTGTTTCAACTGACGTGATGCTATCGAACTCTGCTCTTTCAACCCTTGGGTGAAAGCTTGAACGGACCAATCATCTATGACTAGTGTAAACTCCATGCGTTCCATTTGAAATCACGACACGAACTTCCTCAACATTTTATTATCCATTTGTCTTACCTTGAAAAGGTCTGATTTCCTCGTTTCGACCTTTATGGCCCCGGCGTGTGCCTTTACAAGAATCTATTAACATGGAAAATGAGTCGATGGAATTCGGTGGCAGATCGTGATACCAAATCATTGCTCCCTTCGAAAAGGTCTCTCCGAAATTTTTCAACAGCATAGATTTGATTTCATCATCTTCTAAATCGTTACCCTTGATAGCGCATGTATATGAAGTAACATGCTCGTTGGGATCAGTGGTCCCATTATATTTGGGTATGTCTGGCATACGAAACTTCTTTGGAATAGGCTTCGGAGCCGCACTTGGAGGAAACAACTTTTGTACAAACTTCTTCGAATCCATCCCTTTCAAGATTGG